>RJWK010010032.1:0-44359 GCA_004363435.1 Platanista minor
TTTTTGTTAGTTTTGTTTTAATTATTTGTTTTGGTTTTTAGGCTTTTTGGTTGGTTGGTTGGTTATTTTCTTGTTTTCAGCTTTCTTTGTTTTTTGTTGTTTGTTTTTGTTTGTCTGGTTTTGTTTTTATTAGTTGTCTTGGGTTTTGTTTGCCTGTTTGCTTTCATTTCTTTTTTTTATTTTTTATTTTTTTTTTGATGTGCTGTGCAGCTTGCAAGGTCTTGATTCCCTGGACAGGGGTTGGGCCTGAGTCCCTGTAGTGGGAGCACCTAGTCCAGGCCTCTGGACTACCAGAGAATTCCCAACCCCAGGGAATATTAATCTGCTTGAGCTCTCCATGAGGTCCCCATTTCACCACCAAGACTCGGCTCCACCCAACTACCTGAAATCTCCAGTGCTGGATGCCTCAAGCCAAACAACCAGCAAGACAAGAACATACCCACCCATCAGCAAAAATGATATGAGAGAAATATGTTAAGACAAAGGAGCAATGTAAAAACCTACAAGACCAAATAAATGAAGAGAAAATAGGAAATCTACCTGAAAAAAATTCAGATTAATGATAGTAAAAATGTTCTAATACCTCAGAAACAGAATAGAGGCACAGATTGAGAAGATACAAGAAAAGTTTAACAAGTACATAGAAGAACTAAAGAACAAACAAACACTGATGAACAACACAATAAATGAAATGAAAAATACTCTGGAAGAAATCAATAGCAGAATAACTGAGTCAGAAGAACGGATAAGTATGCTGGAAAATAGAATGGTGGAAATAACTGCCATGGAACAGAATTAGAAGAAAGAATAAAACGAAATGAGGACAGTCTCAGAGACCTCTGGGACAACATTAAACGCACCATCATTTGAACTATAGGGACCCCACAAGAAGAAGAGAAAGAAAAAGGGTCTGAGAAAATATTTTAAGAGATATTAGGGAGCCAAGAACTTCCCTAATATGGGAAAGGAAATAGTTGCTCAAGTCCAGGAAGCACAGAGAGTCCCATACAAGATAAACCCAAGGAGAAACATGCCGAGATACATATTAATCAAGTTAATAAAAATTAAATACAAGGAAAAAATATTAAAAGCACGAAAGGAAAAGCAACAAGTAACATATAAGGGAATCCCCATAAGGTTATCAGCTGATTGTTCAGCACAAACTCTGCAGGCCGGAAGGTAGTGGTATGATATATTTAAAGTGATGAAAGGGAAAAAACTACAACCAAGATTACTCTACCCAGCAAAGATCTCATTCAGATTCAAAGGAGAAATCAAAAGCTTTACAGACAAGCAAAAGCTAAGAGAATGCAGCACTGTGAAATCAGCTTTACAAAAAATGCTAAAAGGAACTTCTCTAGGCTGAAAACACAAAGAAAAAAAAAAGAGAGAAAGAGAGACCTACAAAAACAAACCCAAAACAATTATGAAAATGGCAATAGGAACGTACATATCGATAATTACCTTTAGTGTAAATGGATTAAATTCTCCAAACAAAAGACACAGGCTCTGAAAGGATACAAAAACAAGACTCATACATATGCTGTCTACAAGACACACTTCAGACCTAGGGACACATACATACTGAAAGTTAAGGGATAGAAAAAGATATTCCATGTGAATGGAAATCAAAAGAAAGTTGGAGTAGCAATACTCATATCAGACAAAATAGACTTGAAAATAAAAACGGTTATAAGAGACAAGGAAGGACATTACATAATGATCAAAGGATCAATCCAAGGAGAAGACATGACAATTGTAAAAATACAGGCACCCAACCTCAATATATAAGGCAAATGCTAACACCACAAAAGGGGAAATCTACAATAGCACAATAATAGTGGGGGACTTTAACACACCACTTACACCAATGGATATATCATCCAGACAGAAAATTAATAAGGAAACACAAGCCTTAAATGACATATTAGGCCAGATAAACTTAATTGATATTTATAGGAAATTCCATGAGAAAACAACAGAATACAATTTCTTCTCAAGAGCACACAGAACATTCTCCAGGATAGATCACATCTTGGGTCACAAATCAAGCTTTGGTAAATTTAAGAAATCATATCAAGCATCTTTCTGATCACAACACTATGAGATTAGAAATCAATTACAGGAAAAAACTGCAAAAAATACAAGCACATGGAGGCTAAACAATATGTTATTCAATAATCAATGGATCACTGAAGAAATCAAAGAGGAAATCAAGAAATACCCAGAGACAAATGACCATGAACACCTGACAATCTAAAACCTACGGGATGCAGCAAAATATTTCTAAGAGGGAAGTTTATAGCAATAAAATCGTACCTCAAGAAACAAGAAAAATCTCAAATAAACTACTTATCTTTATACCTAAAGTAACGAGAGAAAGAAGAACAAACAAAACCCAAAGTTAGCTGAAGAAACATAAAGATCAGAGAAGAAATAAATGAAATAAAGATGAAGAAAACAATAGCAAAGATCAATGAAACTAAAAGCTGGTTCTTTGAGAAGGTAAACAAAATGAACAATCCTTTCCCCAGACTCATCAAGAAAAATAGGGAGAGGATCAAAGTCAATAAAATTAGATATGAAAAAGGAGTAGTTGTAACTGATACCACAGAAACACAAAGGATCATAAGAGACTACTACAAGCAACTATATGCCAATAAAATGGACAACCTAGAAGGAATGGACAAATTCTTAAAAAGGTACAACCTTCTAAGAGTGAACCAAGAATAAATAGAAAATATGAACAGACCAATAACAAGAACTAAAATTGAAACTGTGATTAAAAATCTTTCAACAACAAATGTCCAGGCCAGATGGCTTCACAAGGGAATTCCATCAAACATTTAGAGAAGAGTTAACACCTACCCCTCTGAAACTCTTCCAAAAAATTGCAGAGGAAGGAAAACTCCCAAGCTCATTCTACAAGGCCACTATCACATCAGATTTTAATGTCTGATACCAAAACCAGACAAATATATCAAGAAAAAAGAAAATTACAGGCCAATATCACTGATAAACATAGATACAAAAATGCTTAACAAAATACTAGCAAACAGAATCCAACAATACATCAAAAGGTTCATACACCCTGATCAAGTGAGATTTATCTCAGGGATACAAGATTTCTTCAATACACTCAAATCAAAAATGTGATTCAACACATTAACAAATTGAAGAATAAAAACCATATGATCATCTCAATAGATGCAGAAAAATCTTTTGACAAAATTCAACACCCATTTATGATAAAAGCTTTCCAGAAAGTGGACTGAGAGGGAACCTACCTCATCATAATAAAAGTCATATACAACAAACCTACAGCTAACATTATAGTCAGTGGTGAAAAACGGCAAGCATTTCCTCTAAGATCAGGAACATGACAAGGATGTCCACTCTCGCCACTTTTATTCAATATAGTTTTGGAAGTACTAGACACAGCAATCAGAGAATAAAAAGAAATAAAAGGAATCCAAATTGGAAAAGAAGAAGTAAAACTGTCACTGCTTGCAGATGACATGATACTATACGTAGAAAATCCTAAAAATAGTATCAGCAAACTTCTAGAGCTCATCAATGAATTTGGTAATGTTGCAGCATACAAAATAGGTACACAGAAATATCTTGCATTCCTACAAACTACCAACAAAACATCAGAAAGAGAGATTAAGAAAACAATCCCATTTACCATTGCATTAAATAGAATAAAATACCTAAGAGTAAACCTACCTAAGGAGGTGAAAGACCTGTTCTCAGAAAACTATAAGATGCTGATTAACAAAATGAAAGATGACACCAACATTTGGAGAGATATACCATGTTCTTGGATTGGAAGAATCAATATTGTGAAAATGACTATGTTACCCAAAGCAATCTACAGATTCAATGCAATCCCTATCAAATTGCCAAGGGATTTTTTCACAGAATTAGAACAAAAAATTTTAAATTTTCTATGGAAACACAAAAGACCCTGAATAGCAAAAGCAATCTTGAGAAAGAACAACAGAGTTGGAGTAATCAGACTTCGAGACTTCAGACTATACTACAAAGCTACAGTAGTCAAAACAGTATGGTACTGGCACAAAAACAGAAATATAGATCAATGGAACAGGATAGAAAGCTCAGACATCTATGGCCAAACATCTATGGCCACCTAATCTATGACAAAGGAGACAAGAATATACAATGGAGAAAAGAGAGCCTCTTCAATAAGTGGTGCTGGAAAAACTGGACAGCTACATGTAAAAAATGAGATTAGAACACTTCCTAACACCATACACAAAAATAAACTCAAAATGGATCCAAGACCTAAATGTAAGGGTGAATACTATAAAACTCTTAGAGGAAAATGTAGGCAGAACACTCTTTGACATAAATTGCAGTAAGATATTTTTCAATCCACCACCTAGAGTAATAAAAATAAAAACAAAAATATACAAATGGACC
Organism: Platanista minor; assembly: GCA_004363435.1. Classification (NCBI taxonomy): domain Eukaryota; kingdom Metazoa; phylum Chordata; class Mammalia; order Artiodactyla; family Platanistidae; genus Platanista; species Platanista minor. The sequence continues at coordinate 4,447 of RJWK010010032.1, forward strand.
CTCATTAAACTAAAATCTTTTGCACAGCAAAGGAAACCATAAATAAAACAAAAAGACAACCCACAGAATGGGAGAAAATATTTGCAAATAAAGCAACTGACGAGGGACTAATCTCCAAAATATACAAACAGCCCATGCAGATCAATATCAAAAAAACATACAACTCATCCATATAATAGGCAGAAGACCTAAATAGACATTTCTCCAAAGAACACATACAGATGGTCAACAAAACACATGAAAAGCTGCTCAACATCACTAATTATTGGAGAAATGCAAATCAAAACTACAATGAGGTATCACCTCACAAGGGTCAGAATGACCAACATCAAAAAATCTACAAGCAATAAATGCTGGAGAGGGTGTGGAGAAAAGGGAAACCTCCTACACTGTTGGTGGGAATGTAAATTGGTACAGCCACTATGGAGAACAGTATGGGGGTTCCTCAAAAAACTAAAAATAGAGCTACCATATGACCCAGCAATTCTACTTCTGAGCATATATCTGAAGAAAACCAGATTTCAAAAAGATGCAAGCACTCCACCCCGATGTTCATTGTGACACTATTTACAATAGCCTGGACATGGAAGCAAACTAAATGTCCATCAACAGAGAATTGGATAAAGATGATGTAGTACATATATACAATGGAAATTTACTCAGCCATTAAAAAGTACAAAATAATGCCATTTGCAGTGACATGGATGGACTTAGAGTGTGTCATATAGAGTGCAGTAAGGTAGAATGAGAAAAACAAATATCTTATAATACCACATATATATGGAATCTAGAAAAATGGTACAGATGAACTTATTGCAAAGCAAAAATAGAGTCACAGTTGTAGAGAACAAACTTACGGTTACCAAGGTGGGAAGGGGCATTGGGGTGGGCTGAACTGGGAGATTGGGATTGACATATATATGCTACAATGTATAAAATAAATAACTAATGAGAACCTACTGTATAGCACAGGGAACTCTACTCAATGCTCTGTAGTGACCTAAATGGGAAGGAAATCTAAAAAAGAGTGGATATATGTATAACTGTTTCACTTTGTTGCACAATAGAAACTAACACAACATTGTAAAGCAAATATATTAAAATAAAAATTAATTTAAAAAAACAAAAAAATATATATGTAATAAAATTTACAGAAATAGAAACAAGTGAAAGTTTGGTGCTAAGGATAATCTTCAGTGTTAATCTATATGCAGTTGTTTTGCACAGTTGTGTAGGACTGTACAAATGACTGTGAAAGCTTAAATTATAGAAAATGATCTAGTTAATCCATGTGAAAATTATGATTCTTCCATAATCCATAAAAATTGTCAAAATATCTTTTAATATCTGTTATAATTATAAGGGAAAATTTAAAAATATATAACTAATATTTACTTGATGTTATTTAAAACATTGTTATTTAAAACATTAAAGTGTTTCTATTTGTTAAAAAATACATGTCAAGAATTGTTGAACAATGCTTGCCTTTTTATCATACAACTTTTAACCTGGAGTGACCATCATTACATTGACTTAGACTGTTTTACTACTTTCTGAGTTTGGATTGGCTACCCACATTATAATCCTTTTCATTTTCAATGTCGTGAAGTATCTCTGACAATTCCTTTAATGTGAAATGTTTTGCTGGTGTCACTTTCTTTAGTACATACTTATTTATTTATTTTTCACTCTTTCACTCTGGCTCTCTCTTTCTCCCTTTTAATGAGATTGAAGTTATTGGTACCCAAGATGTAGACTGCAAACTGAAAGCGTGGGCTTCACTTGGGACTTGATTAAATATTCAGAATATTAGAGCCCACATAGAACTTATTAAATCAGAATAATTTTAAGATGACCACGTTATATATACATATATATATAAATGAAACATATACGTATATTTGTATATATATATTTATACACTGAACAAACTTTAGGAAGCAGGGATCTAAATTACCAACTACAACTCACTGATTTATATTCCAAGTATTTTTTTTTAGAAAGTGTCTACCTACAAAAAAACTTACTAGATAGAAAATTAACAATATTTCTAAAACCATGAGTCCTCATGATCCCATGCTCCTCTCTTACCTCAAAGGTAACCCTATTTTGAAAATTTTATTTAGCCTCTTCATACTTTTCTTTATGAATTTTAAAAAGTACATGTCATTAATCAAAGTATTCTTCAGTTTTCTGTTTTCAAACTTTATATGATTGGAATCACATTGTTTATATTTTCTTTTTTTTTTTTTTTTTTTTTTGTGGTACATGAGCCTCTTACGGTTGTGGCCTCTCCTGGAGCACAGGCTCCGGACGCGCAGGTTCAGCGGCCAGGGCTCACGGGCCCAGCCGCTCCACGGCATGTGGGATCTTCCCAGACCGGGGCACGAACCCATGTCCCCTGCATCGGCAGGCAGACTCTCAACCACTGTGCCACCAGGGAAGCCGATTGTATATATTTTCTTTCACTTGTTTTCTCATTCACCATTATGTTCCTGAAATTCATGCATATTAATTGTATTGCATTACTTCATCTCATTTATTTTCACTCTGGGATAAAATTCAATGATATGAATATACCAACATATATTTATTCATTCACTGTCTAATGCACATTTAAACTAGTTTTGGTTTGGAGCTAGAGTAATATTGTTGTTATGACACTTCTTGTGTACATATCTGGAGTATATATCTAGAAATTTTAATTGCTATGTCATAAATTATATACATTACATAACTACAAAAGTTTCCAAATATTTATTCTGTTTATATATTGACCACATAATGAACTGGTAACAATCAGTTCACAGAATAGTACAAGTCTTCACCTTCAATTTAAATAGTACTAACTTTATAGTGAATTGATTATATTGAATTTACTGGGAAAAAAACACAAAATACAATCAATCTTAGATTTTTTTTATTATAACATTTTATAACTCTTTTATAGACAATATATGGAAACATTTCCTGACCCAGTCAGATGGGATAATGCATTCACAGGCTAAGTTGTTTCCATTTATTAATTTGTTATTTTACAATTTCAACATTTTTCATAGGTATATATGGCATGGGTGTATATATATGCTGGGTACATGTGTGTGTATATATATATTAGACATATTAATGAAACACATGTAATTAATAAAGCTCTTTTGTGTAGTAAACTGTGAAAAAGAATGATATCCATGTTTTAGAAATAAGAAAGAAGGATACTCTTGTATAATGTTTACAAACAAGTATCTCTCTAGAGGAAATTAAATCTTTTAAATAATATGTACCAAAACATATAATAGAGTCCTACATTAAAATTCACTTGAAGTAAGATTAAATAAATCAAAGGTATAAATATTATTTTTAGTTGAATATTTAATATAAATTTTGAAATATTTTCATATTTCAATAAATATGCCAAAACTTCAAATATATTAGCAGTCACTTAAAAAAAAATCATGCATTTAATGGTAAAGTTTGCTCTACATTTCAAGTTAGTGAAAAGGGAAAAAATGGTATCCTCACACTATAGCAACTGAGGAAAATTATTCAGTATTACTGAAACTGGAAAATGTAGTCTGATGACTCAGTCAAAGCTTTAGAAGACTTCAAATTCCAAAATGAGAAGTGGATATACAGAACTACAAATTTGGTAAAGAATATTAGTAATTAATTGGAAGTACATAACTCAATCTAGAAAGTCTAATTTTATTTTACGAAGGCTGTATAATTTTAGATAATTTGCAAATGAATCATTGTTTTTTCTGTTTGAAATGAATTTTCACTTTATCATATAAAAATATATCTACTCTCACTTGTTACTCAATGTTGATAATTTTTTTCTTTTCCAACCAAGAAAACAAGTGACTTCCTACCCCTCCAAAAATTAACCACCATATTAATCTCTTGAATATTAAAAATGGAGAAATATCTTCTCTCAGAGTTTCCTATTTCCTCTTTTTCCAACCTATATTTTCCTTCATAATAGCTTATTTAAAATAATTTTTTTATTTTATGTTTTTGCTAAACAACGTTTAATATACATGTCATACATATATGAATTTTACTTATAATCATTAGGACATAATACTTATCAAAAATTATATAGTTTTTATTCATATTCTTTGGTCTCTAAGGACCTTGAAGTGCAAAGACAAGAATTACTTCATCATGAATCACATGAGAATCTATAATGATCTACTTGTCACTCATTCACTCCTTTAAGTAATTTTAATGATGAATATGCCCCCTGAGGACTCCTCAGTTATTGGCTTAGACAATGTTTAGAAGTTGTTGACCATTATTCATGTTAATATTTCTTCCTAAATTTTCTAAATTAAGCTTGTCTCACTAAGCATGGAAGGAGATTTACCTATGGAAGGTTCTATGGCTTTGACCTTATTTGAAGATAGGAAACAAAATTTGCTTAACTGCCTATTTATGGGAAATGAGTCCAAACTATTTTAAAAGTTATTCAAAAATAGGGGCTTCCCTGGTCGTGCAGTGGTTGAGAGTCCGCCTGCCTATGCAGGGGACACGGGTTCGTGCCCCGGTCCGGAAAGATCCCACATGCCGTGGAGCATCTGGCCCCATGAGCCATGGCTGCTAAGCCTGCGTGTCTGGAGCCTGTGCTCCGCAACGGGAGAGTCCACAACAGTGAGAGGACTGTGTACCACAAAAACAAAAAAAGGTATTCAAGAATAAATAAATTCATTTACTGAACAAAGACATTGAGGTCTTCTTTGTCTCTAGTACGGTTCTGTGAACCATGGTCTCAGCAATAAACAAATAAGAAAAAATTATCCTGGTGGTATACAGCAAGCATTGTTATGATTAAAAGACAAATAAATAAACAAACACATATTCAAGTGCCAGGTATTAATCAGTGGAAAGGACTACATTGAGAAGGGAGTATTTGAGAATATAATCCAAAATTTTAAGAAGACATGTATAAAAAAATGACATTCATAGTAAAAAGAAAAAAAAAATCAGTCCACGTGAACAGAACCAAAACTAGTCAAGATATTGTAATAAATACATAGACAATTTCTTTAAAATTACCATGATAAATACTTAATGAATCTAGAGAAGTTGGCAATAATCTTTAAAGGGATGACAAATATTAGAAATTATTGGAACACTATGAGAAAGAACTAAATAGAAATCTTATAATTAACTTATGTGATACCTGAATTATTTTAAAGGCATTGGATACAACTGGCAAAACATAAATGAAAAGGAATAAGCATACTTAAAACATAATTATTTAAACTGAAACACTAAGAAAAAGAAAAATTGAAAAGCATGAACAAGACTTTGAGACACTATCAAGTGGTCTAACTGAGGCATAATTGGACTGTAATTGGATTTTCTGAAGAAAGAAAGGACAGAATGAAGCAGAAATATGTATATGTGTATATATAGAGAGAGAGACACAGAGACAGAGACAGAGAGACACAGAGAGAGACAGAGAGAGAGAGAAATGAGCACCAAAATGAAAATCAAAACAATTATGACCAAATTTGATTGAGGTTGCCATCAAATTCCCTGCTTAATAAATATAAAGAAAATCATATAGAAACGCATCATTTATCCTGATGAAAACCATAAATAATACAAACAAGTTAAAAGCAAATAGGGGTTGAAATGGGGGCTATTCACTACTTACAAGGAATCGTGATAAGTATAAGCACAGAATTATCATCAGGAAAATGAAGAAGAAGCTAGAATACATAAGGAAAACATCTCTAAATACTGGGTGAATGGGTGGGGGGAGGGGACTAACAACACAGAATTCTGCATTCTATAAAAGTAGCTTTAAAAATTAAGGAAAAAACAAAATGTAGACAACTTCCAGTTTTCATCTCCTCCCCAAAATATCAAAAAACAAGCAAAGCCATTTACACAGGTAAGAGGCTTAGAAGTTTCCCCTCTGTCCTAACAAGTAAAAAGCTTAACAGACTAAAAAATCAATAACTCTTCTTGGATCCACAAGAAAGGTAAGAACTCAGGGCAAACTGTTGCCCCAATATTAGAGAGGCAGAGGTGTTACAGGGAGTCTTGGCTTACCAGAGCAGAGACTCAGGGGCAGAAACTGCCTTAGGAAACAGTGCTGGGGTAAGATAACCTGAACAGTAAGTGGTGAAGTGCTGGAGGTTCAGTGTGGACAACTTCTGAGAGTTAAAACCTCCAGGGGGATCCAGTCAGAGGGGAGTACACACAATATTATGAGATTTATCTCCCAAAGCCTAACCAGTGCCTACAGTAAATATTGAGAAAAATCCCTTTGGGCAATCAGCAGGGGAAGGGAAAAGGAACCATTATGGAATATATCAGAGCGCTCTCTTCTTAACAAGGCCTTCACTCAGGGGAAACTAGTTAACCAGATCCTAACCTGCTAGAGTATCATCAGAGCCTAACTGCCCTAGGGAAGGAAAATATCCAAATCCAGCTGTCTCTAGCCATCAAGTATCACCTAAGGGGTTGGAGTAGGGGGTCACAGAGAAACACTTGTTAAATTCACAATTCAAGGTATAGGCACACAAAAGGATGGAGACTTAAACATAGAATTACAGAAAATTCCTATTCCCCAACACCTCACTACCTCATTACTAAAGGCCTGTTTACAGCAGATCCTTTTACCTAATGCATCATGTCTAGCAATTAAGAAAAAAAAAATTACAAGGCCTAACAAAAGGCAAAAAACACACTTTGAAGGACACATGGAACATTTTACAAGATAGATCACATTAGGGCCCTAAACAAGTCTCAGTAAACTTGAAAACTTTGAAATCATGGAAACTATCCTTTCTGAAGACAATGGAATGAGGCTACAAATTAATAACATACAGGAAACTGGAAATTCACAAATATGTGGAGAGACCCTACTTTTGAACAACCCAAAAGTCAAAAAAGAAATGACAATGGAAATTAGAAAATATTTATAGAGAAATAAAAATGAAAAACCATATACCAAAACTTATGGGATGCAACAAAGGCAGTGATCAGAGAGAAAATTATACCTGAAAATGCCTGCATTAGAAAAGAGAAACAATCAAAATCAACAACCTAATTTTACACCTTGAGTAACTAGACACAGAATGGCAAACTAAACCCAAGATTTGTACAAGAGAGGAAAGATTAAATATTAAAGTGGAGGTACATAAAATAGAGGATAGAAGAGCAATAGAGAGAATCAAAAAACCAAAAGGTGACTCTTTTAAATGATCAACAAAATTGAAGAGCATTTCGCTAAAATGTTAAAGGAAAAAGGAGAGGAGACACACATAGCTAAAATCAAAAGTGAAGGTGGGGATAGTACTACCAATTTTACAAAAAGAAAAACATTATAAGAAAAAATATAAACAATTGTACTCCAACATATTAGATGACCTAGATGAAATGGGCAATTCCTATAAGCACACATTACCTAAACTGACTTAAGAATAAAGAGAAAATCTCAATATACCTATAAAAATAAAGAGATTGAATCAGTAATCAAAAACCTTCCCCCAAAGAAAAGTTCATATGGTTTCCCTGGTGAAGTCTACCAAACATTTAAATAAGGTACAACTAATTCTTCTCAAATATATGCAAAAAATGGAAGAGAATGGAACACTTCCAAACTCATTTTATGAGTTTAGCATTACCCTGATACCAAAGCCAGGTAAAGAATCACAAGAAGAAATTTCAGGCCCATAGTCTTTATAAATATTGATGCAAAAATCATTAACAAAATACTAGCAAACTGAATCAAACAGCATATGACCAAGTGGGGTTTATCAGAGGTATGAAAATTTGATTTAACATAAGAAAATCAATGTGTTATAACACATTAATGAGGGGTTGAATGTAGAAAAAAAGAAAGAAAAAGATATGATCATCTCAATTGACTCAGAAAAGGTTTTTAACAAAATCTAACACCCTTTCATGATTAAAAAATAAAATCTCAGGAAACTGGAAATAGGAGTCCTGAATTGCCAAAACAACTTTGCCAAAGAACATGTTCAGAAGACTCTCAGTATCTGATTTCTGAAGTTGTTAAAATACTACAGTAATCAAAACAGTGTAATACTGGCATAGGAATATACTGTATATATAGATCTTTGGAATACAACTGAGAGTCAAGAAATAAACCTGTATATCTGTAGCAAATTGATTTTTACTGGGGGTGCCAAGTCCATTAAATGGGGAATAAAACAGTCTTCAACAAATGGTGCTGGTAAACTGAATTTTCACATGCCAAAAAAAATGAAGTTGGACCTCTACCTCACTCTGGGTACAAAAATTAACTCAAAATGGGTCAAAGACCTAATATAAGAGCTAAAGCCATAAAGCTAAGAATAAAACATAAAGGTAAGTCTTCATGACCCTAGATTTGGCAATGGATTTTTAAATATGACACCAAAATACAAGAAACAAAAGAAAAAAATGATAAATTAGACTTCACCAAATTTTTTAAAAAAGTGCACCAGAGGCTGTTGCCAGAAAGTGAAAAGACTACCTGCAGCACAGAAAAAATATTTTCAAATGGTACGTCTGAGAAGGGCTTAATATCCACAATATACATAGATATTTAAAACTCCTAAAACTCAGCCTCAAAAAGACAACCCAATTTAAAATGACAGAGAATATGAATAGAAATTTCAGCAAAGAAGATATAGTAATGACAAATAAACACATGAAGAACTGTTCAGCATCATTACTTATTGAGTAAATACAATTCAAAACCATAATTATATACCACTTCCACTTCACATCTACTAGGTTGGCAATAGTCCAAATATGAAAAACAAGTGTTAGAGAGGACGTGGTGAAACTGGAGCTCTTGTGCATAGGATAGTTACTATGGTGCAGTTACTATGGAAAACAATTTGTCAATACATCAAAAAGTTAAATATAAAACTACCATAGGACCTAGCAATACCACACCCAGTTATATACAGTAAGTCCCTACATACGAAACTTCAAGTTGCGAACTTTCAAAGATGCGAACGTGTGTTCCATCAGCTTCAGGCGTGAGTGAAATTTCAGCTTGCCCTCTGTCCATCTCTTATTGCTGATGATCCTTCATCTCTACCATGTCCCACCTCCTCTCCTCCAGTCAGTAACTCTTCTTGCCTGTTCACTATATGCCAGCCCCTGTATTCCAGCTGTCATACTGTATGTACTACTATACTTTTCAAAGTAGTATACTATAAGATTAAAAATATTTTCTTTATTTTTCATGTTTCTTTGTTTTTTATGTATTATTTGTGTAAAAAAATATTATAAACCTATTACAGTACAGTACTATATAGCTGATTGTGTTAGTTGGGTACCTAAGCTAACTTTGTTGGACTTATGAATGAATTGGACTTAACGAACGTTCTCTTGGAATGGAACTCATTCATGTGCAGGGAACTTACTGTACTCAAAGGAATTGAAAACGGGGACTCAAAAAGATACACATACACTAATGTTCATTACAAAATTACCCATAAAAGTCAAAGGGTGGAAACAACTTAACTGTTCCTGAACAGATAAATGAATAAACAAAATGTTCTTAATACATAAAATGGAATATTTGTCAGCCATAAAAAGGAATGAAGCTCTGATACATGCTAAACATGGGTGAACCTTAAGTATTTTATGCTAAGTGAAATAAACCACACTCAAAGGACACATTTATATGTAATATGTAGATAGAGACAGAAGGTAGATTAGAGGTTATCAGGGGCTGAAGGGAAAGAGAAATGTGAATTACTAATTTTTATAGACTTTTTATTTGAAGTGATAAAAAAATTTGGACACAGATAGTGGTGATGGTTGTACAACATTGTGAGAGTAATTAATGCTAATGAATTGTACACTTGAAATTGTTAAAATGACTTTTTTTAATGTTTTTATTACATTAAAATTTTTTTTAAAAGAAAGCAAAATTAAAACATCTTCCAGTGAACAGAATAATCTCTTGTGATGTCACAGATCATATAGCCTCTGAAAAACTTTACTGCAATTCATGATAGAGTAAGAGTTAAAAATATAGATAATATCTTAGGACAGTGATTCTCAACAGGAGATAATTTGGCAGTGTCTGGAGACATTTTTGGTTATCTCAACTCACACAGGTGGTCAGATGACAACTGGAATCTAGTGAGTAGAAGTAAGTGTTGCAATGATACTAAACATCTTATTGATATAATGCACGAGATCCCCTACAACAATTACCCTGCCCAAAGTGTCTAAACTCTTTAGTGAACCCCTTGAAAAGTACTTGGGATCCTCAAAGTTAAAGTTCAGTATGGTTTAGGGGAAGTTTAATAATTTATGATTCAAGAATATCGAAAGTATCTTTCTCCAATAGAAAGTGTAAATCAGTAAAGAAACAGTATTATTTTTGTTTGAGAAAAGTCATGTTTACCACTTATCAATGGACAATAATATATCTTTTCATTTTCTAATTATTGATAATAAGGTAGTAGCAAAAGTTCTGAAATTAAATCTTGAAATTGAATAATGTCATATTTAGTACATAAACAGAGACAGTCTGTTATTTTACACATGCTGTATATAATAAACCACAGGCATCTCATTCTCACTGGTCCACAAAAGAATGAGCAAGACCAGGCATGGTCCACTTTAATTTATCTTCAATTCTGTAAAGCAAAAGGCCTATTCAGGCTAGGGTACTACCCATATAGTGTATAGATGGGTACCTATCTTTATCTCCCTGGCAGTAAAAACTCAGAGTAACATGGTTCAGTAGCTTGTTTAAGACCCTGCTGTTTATTTGGGGATACAAAAAGTACCCTGCTTACTTCCTACTTCTCACCAAGCAAAACGCAGCATGACTCCCCATAGGGCTTTACTTTTGTGTTGCAAAAGCAAATTCAAAGATGCCTCTACAAAACCAACAAGCACTGAGTCAGGGAACCTAGAAAGAGGCTCAGAGAGAATGGCAGCTCCTCAGGAGGGAGTACACATCACTGGTTATATGTGAGCTGTCCAGATGTGGAGCTGATATTGCCAATCTGAAAGAGACTAGACAACTGGAGAACATGGAAAAAAAAGTCTCAAGTTACTTTTACTTGTGGTAAGGTCTTCTGATTTCACAGTGACAGCAGAATTCAGCTTTGCTGTCACTTGTCTTCAATCCTTCGCACATACTTAGATGATAACAGTAACCCCTGAAACCCAGTGCATAGTTACTTAAATCAGCATATTCAATGATTCCATGACAAGCACTGAAAATCTTTTTTTACCATGCTGCAATGTTGTTCTCTAATTTTATGTGATGATATTAATTACAAAGGGGTCCTTGGTATTGGAATAATTTCATTGCCTTGAATATGTTGCAAAACAGGTACTTCAAATAATGAATACCGTAAAAAGTAATAATAGTGGTTATGTAGTGAGCAGCTCCTTATTGGCTAAGTAAATATTTAGCCAATATTTAGTACTAAATATTTTTCAAATAATATTTAAGGAATCTTCACAACAGTCTTCTTCATGAGGTAATATTATTATCACCTTTTAACAAAAACAGAAACTTATGCTTATAGTTTGGAGACAATAAGATCACAAGTCTATTAGTGATATAACCTGAGTTAGAATCAGATTTTTTAAACTCCAAATTTCATTCCCAGTAATCAATAAGTGATATTGCCTCATGTATTGATACTATTATAATTTTATCTTTAAAGAAATGCCTACTTTATTGAAAATTATGTAAAGAGTTTGCCCAGAACTACTGATATTGGACAATGATATACAAATTCAATGAATATACTGATAATGAGATACAATAAAGAAATTAATAATAAGAATAGAAAGATTATCCAGGCAATCAAACAATAATTCAATATAAGCTATTTGTAATGAAACATTCTAGAGGCTCAGAAATCAACAGTAGTAAAGTTCTGTATATAGGCATCACTAATCATTTAGGTATATGCACTTAATTTCTTCTCTGCTCATGGAAAAAATAATCAGAAATCATAACTTCTGTGAAACACTAAAACAGAAGGAAAGTTCAGTTAATTATCTCTCATACTTCTCTTTCCAAATTAGGAGATTTTAGCAAATATAATAGGCACACAGTTACATAAATGCATAGTTAACCAGCATTTATTTATTCCAGAACCTAATAACTTGGTCATTGTTTTACACATACCTTGCACTCATAAGTAAACTATGATGTTTTCTTGATTTTTATTGTTTTTTTTTAATGTCACTTCTTGAGAAATCCTACATTTTCTTTCTTCCTGTTTCCCTTCTCATTAGTAGCAGAGAAGGAACAAGTAAATATATATGTTAAAAACCAAGTTTAAGTCATAAGCATACTGGGATTTATCAACAAAGACCATTCTTCCATCAGGTTGTCAACCACCTTTTTTGGTATAGTTCCTGTAAAACTACGTCCCCCTCTACCTCCATCTCTTCTGTCAAACTTCTCAAAGCTTTCAAAATTCTTATTTGTCCTCTAAATGCCATTCCAAATTCTAGCGTCTTCCTACTTAAAAAATAGAATCTCCCATTAGGCACTATTTACCAACATATATTTTTCTATTGTAGTGTTTATCGCATTCCACTTTGTGTGTGTGTATATATATACATATATATATATATATATATATATGTATATATACATATATATGTATATATATGTATACTTTTTAGTTTTGCTCCTACCATTACTTTTAATAAATTGCATATGATGGATTAATTTTCTAGGTGTCTTATATCTTCAGCAACATTGAATAGAAAAAAAGTATGGATATATGACAAAAAAGTAAGAAATGTATACTTTAATTAGGCCTTAAAAATTAAAAATGGAAAACATGAAGTTTTGGCTATGATATTAATATATATTATATAGATATATAATAATATATAAATAAGTTATTTCCCCAAATTTAATTTGTACAATACCCCTTTTGAGTGTTTTTGACAATTCTGTAAGCTTTCTTACATTAAAATAAAATTTAAAGACCCTCAGAGCTGATAATGTACTGCTGTTAATGGGTTTGTAATTTAGGGTGAAAGTAACTCATTATTAAGAGCAGTGACCACTGCTAAAATGAAACATTTTATTCCAAGTATGCTGATCTACCTGGTAAAACAATAGTTTAAGGTTGTCTAGTAGTAAACATAGATAATTTTTATAGGAAGCTATGAATAGTGTTTATTCATCATCAATATTTCTAATTTTTACACATTTCAAGATGGTGAATATTATGACATTCTACCACCTTGTGAAAAATAAGAAACCACCTTAACACACTGAAGATTCAGGAAGGAAAAAACAAGTCTCTTTTGATAATTTACAACTAAGAATGAGCCTGCTATAACATAGATGTAGAGTTCAAGCTAATAAAACTTTGTAAAAGTGTGAATTGTAAACTAAGAAATTAAAGTTGTACTAGGTTGATAGCTCTACCTTAGATTTAATAGAACCAAGCTCAAAATTTCTCTAATGAAAAGCATTACCCACCGTTTGTAACAACATTGATGAAACTTGAGAGCATTACGCAAGGTGAAGTAAGTCAGACAGAGAAAGACAAATACTATATAAAACAAATAAACAAACAAACAAATCCCAAATTCATGGGAAAAAGAGATCAGATTTGTGGTCAGATGTGGGTGATGGCTGGGGAAGTTGAAGGTTGTCAAAACATGCCAACTTCCAGTTAAAAGATAAATAAGTACTGGGGATGTAATGTACAACATGAGGGCTAATTTAAACTATTATATGGTTTATTTGAAAGTTGGTAAGAGAGTAGATCTTAAAGTTCTCATCACAGGGTATAAAACATTTTTTTCTTTTTTTTTATACCTATATGAGATGATGGATGTTAACTTATTTTGGCAATCATTTCACAGTACATGCAAATCAAGTCATTATGCTATACAACTTAAACTTATACAGTGCTATAGGTCAATTATATCTCAATAAATCCAAAAGAAAAAAAAAAGCATTACCCAATTATATCTTCAGAATTCTACAGGTAAAATTCAATAAAAAAATTATCTTTTAAAAAATTAGCAGCAAATAAAGAAAGAGCACATCATAAGTAAAAGTCAGTAAAGAAACAGAAAAATAAGGGTCCCCAATAAAATCAACTCTTAGATTTGTCAGATACAGATATAAAATATTTCAATATATTATTTTAAAAATTAAAAAAATAAAAATAAGCAGAAAATAAAACATCATCAAAAGGAAGAAAGTAGGTTTTAAAAGTACCAGTAAGTACTTCTAGAAATAAAAAATGATTACTTATGTTAACAAATTAATAGATATGTTCATAGCATATTAGACAAACTGAAGAATTACTAAACCAGAAAACATAACTAAAGAAATTATGCAGAATTTGGCTCAGAAATATAAGATGGAAAATAGGAAACAGAGATTATGAGAAATGGAGAACAGAATTAGAAATGTAATATACAGTTACCATGATTCTAGAAACACAAAAGAAAGCTATTGAGCTAGAGAAAATATTTGAGGAGATGATTTGCATAAAACATTATCTCTTAAAACAATATTTAGATCCTCTCAGTAATGAATATAATTAGTATCAAACATTCATGTTGTTTCTGCATTTATCTCTCTGTGTATGTGTGTGTATCTTTGTCTCTCTGTCTCTATCTACTATGTATCTATCTATCTATTCATGCATCCATCTAACAAAAGTGATTGACATGAATTGCTTAATATTGTAAAACTTGCAAGTGTGAATTCAACACTAATTCCTACATACTACTGACCCTATTGACTTAAAGAGAAAAAAATAAGAACGTTCAGTGCTCCAGAAAATGACAATTCCTTCTAGAAGAACATATGCTATTGGACACATTAATTACATTGTGTTTTCCCTTACCAAAGTGTTTCAATCCTTCAAGCCCTCCTCACCCTCAGAAGTAATGTCTGTGTTCTATGTAAGTGGAAGCACATAACAATCAGAGTAGGTACATTTTTTTTTCCCCTTAAGGATTTAAGGCAAGAGAGGTTGAAGAGTATCCTCCAGGGACTTGAACAGAGCTACTTACAGGAGTGGATATTTAGAGTTATGGGTCATTCTGTGCCGTCACTGGGTCCTGAGAGAAAAAGATATTCACTCTTAAAGAATGTATTATTTATATAATTGTGATAATGTAGTGCCCAGGGCAAGGGACTTTCCTGACTGGTCTAAGAGTGGTATAAAGAGTAACCTGGAAAAATAATAACGTACTGAAATTTAAGATCAAGTTGATTTCTAGTAGTAAATAAAGGAGTGTATACTTCATCTATATTGGTGCCTCATTTCACTCAGACTGCTACGACAGAATACTGTAGACAAGGCGGCTTATAAAAACAGAAATTCATTTCTTTCAGTTCTGGAGGCTGGAAGTCCAAAATCAAGGTGTCTGGTAAAGCTCTTCTTACTGTAACCTCACATGGGAAAAGGGGTTCTCTGGGGCCTAGTTTTTAAAGGCAATGATGCCATTCATGAGGGTTATGTCTTCATGACCTAATCATCTCCCAAAGGCCTCATCTCCAAATACTATCACATTGGGAATTAGATTTCAACATATGAATTTTTGGGGAAAAACATTCAATCTATGACAATTGATAACGTTCTGCTTCATAAACTGTGTAGTTTATTCACAGGTGTTTCTTTTATCGTTATGCTTTATAACTTTCAAAGATATTATTTGCTTAATTATCTCATTTCCTAATCCCCAAATGCTCTCATGGTCTTTGTAATTGCTGTTTAAAATCATATAAAATGTTTTATTTATATACAGCTTGTATTTTACATGATAATGAATATTAAATATTAAAATTGTACAGTAAACTTCCACATCATCATCAAACCACATTAGCATAAAATACTTTTGATTGCATGAATCCCTTCTTCATCATCACTGAACACACTGTCATTCAGTCTCTCAGTGCTCATGTCTGTAAGCGGAATGTCATTATCACGAGGAGCCATCTGTTCAAAGTTGGACAGCATGAGTTGTTAGTCAAGCCCTGTGGCATATGTACAAAAACCTCATTGTCTGTCAGATCATTCATGCGTTTTATTCAAAAATTGTTCCCTTTTTTGCTCTCTGAAGTCACAAAGAACAAATATATTTTCAAAATAACTGAACTATTACAAATATTTCATTTTATCCTCATATAGGAACAATAAAAAGATATTAACAATTGGATTCCTCTCTCATCACAGAATGTTATATGGTTGGTGTTCATTCCTATAATTTGCTACCTTAGACACAACCTAATATTCCAGAGGTGAAACAAATGACTCCAGAAAAATTCTGTTTCTTTCAATGTAACTTTCAAAAAGGTAGCCCCTTCTGATAGGAGGACATTTCCATTCACTTTAACTAGATAAATGATAGGTAAATAGACAGAACTGCAAGAATGCCTATATCAAATATGCTGTACCAAGAATTGAGTAAAATAATGATTATAGAATTTTAAATGGGTTAAATTTTATTTTGAGGGTTTGATTCAAAAGTTTTAAACTATTAAAATGGTCTTGAGTATTAAAGTTATAATTTAATATTACCTTCTCATCTAATTCATGTATGCATTTAGAAAATAGGCCTTTTGTTAATCTCAGTGTCTTTAATTAAAAATGATTTGAATATTTTATAACAAAGGAGGGGATCACATTTTATTCAGCTACAGTCTGCTCTGGACGCTCACAAGTGGCAGGCTGCATGACAGTTAAAACTGGCATTCAGCATACATTTTTATTTGATCCCACCAGTGATAAAAATCAACCTGAGGTATACATTTTGGCAAATTGATATTTGGGGTCAAAATGACCAAGTGAATTCTAGAATATGAAGATATGAATTCTTACCTATATATTTAAATTTATATTCAGAATGTAACTTTTATTTGCATGGCTACAGCTCTTCTAAGGCTTGGCTTTACATTCATTTTATAATAAGTATGAATGGTTTAACAAGTTAAAAGTGTATTTTAAGCTCATGAGTCATGATTTTTTTCTTTTAACTATAAACATATTCTTATATTTGTTTTTATGCAATGTGATGATTATTGAATGGTAAATTAAAACAAAAATTTTGTGGAATTGAAAGTCACATACAATTGTATGTGCAGTGTATGACATCAATTGCATGTTGCATAGAAATAAGTATTTCTCTGTAATTACTTCACATATAACAAACCATATATTTAAATAGAATAATCTAGATTAATATCTAGATTTATTTTTCTATTCCAAAAATAAATCTCCCATTCTAGGCTAGGGGAATGGCTATCATACATTAACATATGATTAAACAAATTTATAGTGATAAAATATCTTCCTAATAACAGTTACTCTTTCAATAATTTAATCACCTATATTAAATCTATTGTCTTAGGTTTAAGTAGGTTTCAAGATAACTCTGTAGGAAAATTCATATTTGTGTAGTATACTGGCATTCAGAGTTATGGTCTTCAGATATTGATCTATCAATAACCAGTAGAGTGGTCCTTTGTGGAGCCCCAAAGTGTTCTGTTCCTCAGTATACTCATTTGTAAAATATGTGGTTAACTAAGTCCCTTTTATGATTAATTGTGACTCCAAAACTCTTTGACTTTAATTAAAGAAATTGGATGTCTGAACACAAAGTAAAATTTCATTTGATTCTACTATTTCTACAAATGTCCTTTTGGATGTAAATAAGACTGTCAACATTTTGAGTTTACAAGGCTCTTAAAGCACACAGCAAAGGACTAGAACTCCACTCTTTCCATAAACATGAGTAAATATAGTATGCCAATTAATGAAAATACAAATTTATAAATTTTTTGCAGTGTTTTTATAAATTAAGTTACATTTTGGATTTATGGAAAGATTAGTTCAGGAAATCATTCATTTATATGAAGAAAAAAATTCCTAACAGTTAAATTAAGTGCATCCATTGAAAACTTTTGAAATATTTTTTATGTAGTAACTAGAATATTGTCTAATCTCTATAAAATATACTTGTAAATGAATCAAAACAGCATAGTCACTAGCATTGTTAATTCACAGCTGAGTAACCTCAGACTCTGCTTTTTGTGTTTCAGGTGGGTATGAAGAGATTTTAAGTTGACCACATCTTTGAGTTAAGATTTTTATGTTTTCCTGGAGCTAAGATTTTCTAAGCAGGACTGTTCGCTGTCATAGAGTAAGTATACTCTTGTCGCACTGTCCTTTGAAGCATGACATCATGACTAAAGATGAGACGCCTATACTGGATTGCAGACAGCTGAGCTGAATTTTGATAGACTTTCTGTGGCATGTTGTAATCTCTGGGGACAGAAAACCACACCCCCTGATTTACCAAAGGACAAGCTGATGCTTTAAAGAGAAAAGACAATAATTTCCTGAAAGACAAATATTAAAAATATGTCAAGCTATTTAGATTAGTGATTTCAGTTTTCACAATGATTGCCTAATTGCAATATTAGGAACATTCATTGCTACAGTAAATTTTATAAACTCCAAATATCCCTTTAGACTAAAAAATCACCTTGTATGTAATAATTATACAAGCATAAAATATTTATATTTTGTCTTACAGTTTAAAAATGTCACTTATCACATGAGGTTTTTTTTTTTTTTTCAAATAGCTGTGTTTTGTAAAATTATGCAGGTAAGGAGTCTGAAGTTCTCTAAAGCCACACAGCTAAAAAAGTGGTTTCTAGTTAAATAACAATAATTTCTATCCTGGTTCCTAATAGTCATATTTTTATTTCTGTGTAACTATAATATTTCAGAGAATATACAAACAGATTTAAAGGTTTGCTATTAAGTGTTTCATTGGCATTTTTTAAGAAAGTTTTTTCCTCATTTTTAATTTTTTAGTTAGAGTGTTTCAAGATACATCAATAGGAATAAATGTTGAATAATATAATATGTATTTTAAGTATGACAGGAGATTACCATGAGAATTTATTGCTGACATATTAATCTAATATAATAATAAGCTCTATGATTGTAAATTATCCTGACTCCAGGCATCAAACTTACCCTGCTCTACATCCTGTAAAATCTTAGAATAAATTATTTGATTTGAATACTTTTTGTCTTTGTCTTCCAGAATCTTTTATTAGAATGCTGAGGGGAAGAAAAATCAACTAATACCAGGTTGATATCATCATTCAAACATTACTCATAAAAAAATGTTTTGCTTGTTTGCTTTTAGTGTCTACTGTTACTAGACACTGTGTTATATGTTGGATATAAAATATCGAGAAAAAAAAGAAACCGAACTCTTACTTTAAATTCAGTATAGGAGGCAGCTAGTAAACAATTAATTGCCTAAATCAATCATTTCAACTTTGACAAATGTTACAAAGCACATGCTGATATGAGTACTTATAATGGGTAATCTAGTTTAGGGGTTAGATAACAATCTCCTGAGGAAGTAACAACCTGGCTGAGTTCTGAAGGATAAGTAGTTATTTTATAAGAGATGGGCCATGGTAAAGAAGGCAAGGAGGAAGACACTGATGCAGCATGTACAAAGTTCAAAAGAAGCATGACATGTTTAAGCATCTTTTAAAAGCATAGTCAACTTAAACTTGAAATAGAGAGGATGTATTTTTGAAAACAGGTTGCCATAGTTAATAATAACTTATTCAATTAAAATTGATTACCCCTTATTTATATTACCATTTTACAGATGAGTTAACTAAGACCCCAGGTATTTATTTAAATTCACCAAAGTAAATGCATGATATAGAGCAAAACAGGGACTTGAAACCAGTTAGACGGACTCCAAAGTTTCTACTCTTTCCAATATTATATCCACCCTCTCATATGAAAAAGATAAACACTCTATAAGAAAATGGAAGAGTGTAAATCAATTCCTTTGATAATAAGTTATATGACTTTGGTAGGTAGGATCTATAACAGTGCCTAGATGAGCCATGTCGATGCCTAAGACAAAAAGAAAAATACTAATCCTGCCTTTATTTATAATTTGATGTTCTGCTTGTGGTGGATTTTTTTGTACTAATTTTTAAAGACTATTGCATTAAAATACTATTATCTTAATTATGAGCTTTCATTGCCTCTTTACATGTTGGGCCTAAGGTAAATACCACAACAACTTCCACTGTTCCATACATGTAGGAAGGAAAAGGAAAGAACAGGGGTTTGAGCCTATATGCAAAGGAATGGTGATAGAATAAACCAGGTAGTAAAATGGCTGAAGAGGAAAATAAGCATGTAAAAAGAATAATAAAGAAGGAATGAGAGGCAGTCAAAGCTAGAGATCCTGGATGGGTGAAGTACATTTTTGAAGGGGTGGAGGAAGGAAAACTGGAAGATCAGGACATGTTGGTCAGAGTTCCCTGAAATCAAGGTTTTGGAGAAAGTGAAACTATTGGCAGTAATAAAGAAAATGACTGAAAAAAAAATCTCCACGATGCCAATTAAAATAAAAGTCTCTTATAAATATTGCTACAATTGTACTTAAGGCTAATTAGCTGCCCCAATAAGTTTTATTGATGTCTATTTAAGTAAAAAATAAGTTTATTTGTATGATATAGAATATTTTGAGCCTACTTAAGTACTATCATATACTATATGATATAGGATCGTATTGTTTGTCAAGCGGCCAAAACATTTTTGATGCATTTATGCCAAAATAAAGTGGATGAAATAAGAACCAGAAAACAGACACTGCACTCAGCTTCCATATTTATTCTGAACAAGAACTCATCTTCACATAATGAATATCTATAAACCCTGATTTTTCAAACGTTAAAAGATAATTACTAGCGATAATTTATAATTATTGTCCCTGGTTTTTCCCAGAATCTTTAACAGCTTCTATGATAAATGACTGTTACGTGCAATACGGTATGTTAACAACTGAATTAGCACATCCTGACCATATGTCTATCACTGCAGGCAAAGTCCAGGAGGATGATGTGAAGATAAAAGCACAGGATAAGTTCTCCTCATAATTACATGAAAGCAGAAACTGATGGTTGACAGATAATAAATGAGATGTAAAATCATTGCTTCAAATGTTTGGAGATTAATAATTGGGGGCATTTATGAAAATATATTCAATGCCCAGGAGTTAAGGTGAGTTTCCACTCAGAAATATATGTACTTAACCAAAATTCTGCTTAATGTGAGATCAAATGTAAAATTCATTAATTCAAACACAAGAGCTTCAAACCATAAATCTGGGTGAGGTTACACCTTTTTAAAGCTGCAAATTGAAGTTAACAGATCAAAATCAATTAGGGCTGCTAATCTGTTCACAAAGGTGTAAATTCTTAATGAGAATTTATTACAAGGCTGACAATGTAATTTAACAGCAGTACTTAAATCTTGATCAGACAATTCAACTTTCAGACTCAGGTTCATTTTTATCTTACTTGAAGGAAATGAAGACTATTTTAATATTAACATCATAAGGAAATTGTAATATTAAGTGTATATAATACATACAAAGTGTTACACATAAATATAAGATATAATTTATGTATTAGAAATGATATTACTCAGTACCAGTTAGGATTTGGGACATATTTTTTGAGAGATAGCATTTGACATTTATATTATTGGAACATTTTTTTATGTTGGAATGGATCAGGTGATAGGTTTCCTTAAAATTCCTATTTTGAAACCATCTCAGGGATGTTCTTGATTTTCTGTTATAAGGATTACTTCAGAGTAGGGTAGTACCTTTTGAAATGAAGTCAGCTGTACTCTCACCACTGCCACTGGTGACAAGAGATTCCATTAACTTCAAATTGTTCAGCAAATTTAGTCCCCTTAGATGTTTTGCAAATTATGTAATGCCCACTGCCTTCAGAAAATGACATATGGAATATCTGTGGTAGCTGACTCTGGAGATTAAAATTGTATTTTTGGCTTTAACTGAATAGATGTTTATTGGGAGCCTATTATAAGTATAAACAAGTTATTTGGAGTGGATATTGATAGATACTATAAAGATTTCAAGGGCTCATTTTGTTCTGGCAACTCAGTTCTGTCTTGGCTTACATAAGAGCATATACCCCTCCATGATGAGAATAAGCTCATGGAAAGTTAACTGTATTCAATTTCTGAAATCTTAATTTTTTAAATGTCTTACAATAGAGTTTGGTTATATGTGCTTTGTGCATTATATGAAATATAGGCCTACCTCAGAGATATTGCAAGTTTCATTCCAGACCACCGCAAAAAACAAAATATTAAAATAAAGCCAGTCATACAAAGTTTTTGGTTTCCTAATGCGTAGAAAAGATACATTTACAGTATACTGGTTTATTAAGTGTGCAATAACATTATGTCTATAAAAAAGAAGTACATACCTTAATTTAAAAAAATATTTTGTTGCTAAAAAATGCTAACCATCATCTAAGCCTTCAGTGAGTCCTAATATTTTTGATGGTGGAGAGTTTTACCTGGATGTTAGTGGCCACTGACTGATCAGGGTAGTGGCTGCTGAAGGTTTGGGTAGCTGTGGGAAGACAACAGGGAAGTTTGCTGCATTGACTGATACTTCCTTTCGTGAGCTATTTATTTGTAGGATGTAATGCTCTTTGGTGGCATTTTACCCACAGCAGAAATTATTTCAAAATTGGAGTCAATCTTCTCGAAACCTGCTACTGCTTTATTGACTTGAGTTTATGTAATACTTTAAATCCTTTGTTGTCATTTCAACAGTCTTCACAGTATCTTCATCAGGAGTAAATTCCATTGCAAGAAACAATTTACTTTGTTCATCACAAGAAGCAACTTCTCATTTGTTAAAGTGTTATTATGAGATTGCAGCAATTCAGTCACTTCTTCAGGCTCCACTTCTAATTCTAGGTGTCTTGCTACTTGCACCACATCTGCAGTTCCTCCCTCCACTGAAGTCTTGAATCCCTCAAAGTGTCATCCATGAGGGTCAGAATCAACTTCTTCCAAACTTCTGTTAATGTTGACCTCTCTCATGAGTCATGAATGTTCTTAATGGCATCTAAGATTCATCCTAATGGTGAATCCTTTCCAGAAGGTTTCAGTTTACTTTGCCCAAATCCATCAGAGGAATCACTATCTATGGTAGCTATAGCCTTATGAAATATACTTCTTAAAAAGTAAGATTTGAAAGTCAAAATGACTCCTTGCTCCATGGACTGCAGAATGGATGATGTATCAGCAGGCATAAAAGCAACATTAATCTAATTACATATCTCCATCAGAGCTCTTGGGTGATCAGACGCATTGTCAATGAACTGTAATATTTTAAAAGAAAACTTATTTTTTCTGAGAAGTAGACCTCAACAGTGGACTTCAAATATTCAGTAAACCATGTGGTAAGCAGATATGCTGTCATCCAGGCTTTGTTATTCCATTGATACAGCACAGGCAGAGTAGATTTAGCATAATTCCTAAGTGCCCTAGTATTTTCAGAATGGTAAATGTGCATCGGCCTCAACTTAAAGTTGAGCCGTATTAGCCCTTAACAAGAAAGTCAGCCTCTCCTATGAAGGTTTGAAGCCAGGCACTGACTTCTCCTCTCTAGCTATGAAAATTCTAGATGTCACTTTCTTCCATTATAAGGTTGTTTCATCTACACTGAAAGTCTATTGTTTAGTGTAACCACCTTCATAAATTATCTCAGCTAGATCTGTATAACTTGCTGCAGCTTCTACATCGGCACTTGCTGCTTCACCTTGCACTTTCATACTATGGAGATAGTTTCTTTCCTTAAACCTCATGAACCAGCCTCTGCCAGCTTCCAAGTTTTCTTTGGCAGCATCCTCACCTCTCTCAGCCTTCACAGAATTGAAGGGAGTTAGGGCCTTCCTCTGGACTGGGCTTTGGCTTAAGGGAATATTGTGGATGGTTTGATATTTTATCCAGACCACTAAAACTTTCTCCATATCAGCAATAAGCCTGTCTCACATTTTTAACATTCATGTGTTCAATGGAGTAGCATTTTTAATTTCCATCAAGAACTTTTCCTTTGCATTTATAACTTGGCTAACTGTCTGGTGCAAGAGACCCAGCTTTTGGCCTTTCTCAGCTTTCAACATGCCTTCCTCATGAAGCATAATTTCTAGCTTTTGATTTAAAATTAGAGATGTGCAACACTTCTTTCAACTTGTACACTTAGGGGCCATTGTAGGGTTATTAACTGGTCTAATTTTAATATTCTTGTGTCTTAGGGAATAAGGGAGGCCAAGAAGATGAAGAGAGATGGGGAAAGGCAGGCCGGTGGAGAAATTCAGAAAACACACAACATTTATTGATCAAGTTTACCATCTTACATTATGCCCCAAAACAATCACAATAGTGACATCAAAGATCACAGATCACAGATCATCATAACAAATTTAATAATGATGAAAACGTTTGAAGTGTTGTATGAATTACCAGAATGTGGCACAGAGATACAAGTGAGCAAATATTATCGGAAAAATGGGCCTGATAGGCTTGCTTTATGCAGGGTTGCCACCAACATTCAATTTACAAAAAATGCAATGTTTGCAAAGTACAATAAAACAAAGCACAATAAAATTAGATATGCCTGTATATTGTTGTGTCACTTGATTTTGAAAATTTCTACTCAAAACTACATCAAACTAATACAAGAAAATTGCATCATTTTTATATTAATATTTATTGGAAATCTACTTTTGATGATGGATTTTAGGTATTAGTTAATATAGAAGTGAATGACATAAACACAATACCTGCTTTATACAAGTCCTCCTAATTGATTATACAAATAGTCATGTATCTCAGAAATATATTTTATAGTATTATAAAGGTAATAAGATCCAAGTCATTGATTGTTCAGTGAAGAAGCTTCAGTCCAGAGAATTTAAATGGCTTGTCAAAGTTAATAAGCTAATTACTCTCAGATTGATCTGACTCATCTTCTATTTGCACCCAGTGTGTCATAATTGTACCCATATGTTGTTTCCAATTATTATGCACTCTTACAATTATTGAAAATAAAGAAAAAGGACTGACATATAATGTTTTCCTTACTTTGAAGTTTTTTTTTAATCTAAAAATATTATGTGTGTGTGTGTGTATACAGAGAGAGAGAGGCAGAGAGACAGAGTCCCTTAAAAGATGACCTAATAATTTTCAAAGAAAAAGTCATTGCCCATATTAACCTAACACAAATTAGAAATGGGAATTTTCAGGAAAAAATGCAGTTTAGGAAAAATCTGCCTTCAAGTATTAATTTTCAGTACTCATTTTGTAGAGTTGAGTTGATAGAGGTTCACAGTGTCAAAGAAGCTTTATACAGACATCAGTTTTCTAATAGATGCCTGAGTAGAAAATGTTTTAGTTAATCTGATTCATTTTCAAGCTATTTTGAAATCATCAGTGGACTTTAGAAAGCCTTCTAAAGAGGATTCATTGCCAGCAACCCCTCAGGTTAAAGTGGTTAACCGATGGATTAAGTGCCGTGCCTCCAGTGACCTGAAATGGAAAGGGAGAGCACAAATGAATAATTTGTAGAAATGTTGTACTTTATTCCCACTAAACACAGACATAAATAATGAAGAGAAACTTGCGTACTGAATTTTTGAATTGGAAATGATCTTAGATAAAATTGGGACAATTTCTATGTGTCAAGCATTTTGTTAAATATTTCATTATTTAATTGTAATTCTCACAATGCATGATTAGTAGAGTAGTAATATCTTCATTCGACTGATGTAGAGAGCGTCCTAATTTCATTTTCTTTTCCAAATAAGACAGCTGAAATTCAGAAAGAGATTTGACTTCCTCGACAGAACTTAGCAGTTCAGTGAATTAGGACCTCTGACACTCCTGATCTCTCACTCCTGTTCAGCATTTAATTACCTCCATAAATATCATATATATGTGTATAGAAATAGGTTGATAGGTAGATAAATAGATCGATGATAGATGATAGATATAAGATAGATATGAAAATATCTATCTTGAAAATGTGAGGAGGAAATTTGTAGGGTTCTAGTAATAATAAAGTTAAGAATATATTGCAGAAACATACTTTGAAGATATTCTACAGTAGAAATATTAATATTTAATTTTTTATTTCAGTGAAATCAAATTTATTTAAGATTCCACTTAAAAAACAAAAGTCCATGTATTTTCTTATTACTGTTTTAAGTACAAATATGGTCATAACCCGTTACATAATGAACATTTTAAACGACATAATGATTCTGTTTGATTTTTGTTTTTCATGCACATTTGAATTTTACTTCAGTGAAACATTACAATAAATGCATACTGGTTTAAAAAGGCAGGAAAATATCTTTTATGTTATTTTCTACAATAAAAATTTTCTGCATGTATAAAGGAAAAAAACTCTTTTTGAATAATATATATATTTATTTATGAGTTTTGCCTTTCCACATAAATAAAGATGAATTAAAACAAAATAATTTAACTTTTCATTTCTGGCCATAGTAGTAATTTATGTTCAGCTTGAAAAATATAAGAAATATATAAGACAATAATAATCTGCAATTTATTCATTCAGCAATAATTACTGACATTTTTATTTTGCCTATAAAAGTATATATGATTGTGTGTGTGTGTGTGTGTGTGTGTGTGTGTGTGTGTGTAAGCATGTAGTATATTTACATCTAGGACACCAATTTCCTATATCGTTATATGATAAAAGTCTTCTGTGTGAATAATTTTTGTAGAAAAGCATAGTTAATAATGACTGCATCTTGTGAAATAAAAATTTAACTAGGCTTAGCTCAAACTGAGAATTACTTATCATCTTAAGTATAAAAGACCAATGGAGAATGTTAATCTTTGTCATTATCTGTTTTACTAATATTTTATATTAGATAATTTAACAAAATATCTTCCAGGTTTCTTTGGTTTTGGTGCTTGTGACATGGAAAGTTAACATCTTGTAATATCAAGTCAGAATATTAGTTTATAATATTACATGTGAATGAAATATACCTGGAAAAATTCATAATTTTTATTTCCTGCCTCATACACTTTTCCATCTTCCAAATTCTTTGTGGTCAACATACAGTAGTTTTAGAATTAGAAAAACTAAACATTATAATGTTTAAGAAGATAAAATTCAGCAATATCATAAAACATAAGATGAATTATTTGAATTGAACTTTTTAGAGAATAAAAGCTGTTTTAAAAAGTCAAATAATTTAGGTAGAACATTTAGAAGTTGTTGCAGCTAAAAGGGTTTCAATAAATACCTTTTTAAATAAAAGAAATTAAAAAGCAAGATTTAAAGTAATTTGTCAGCTTCAGATTCTGTATGACAGAAATCAGCTGAGGCTGATCATATTAACAGGAGCCAATAAATTGTACATAAACATTGAGGACATCTTGAAGAGGAGATGTACTAAAAAAATGAAACTTACATGAAGACCCATTACAAAGTGTGTTAGAGAGTCAAAAAAAACAAAGGACCTCTAACTCTGAATGGCATGCACTAAGCCAGTGCTTCTCAAATTTTAATGTACTTGTGAATCACCTAGGGATTCCCCTAATATGTAGATTCTGATTCAGCAGGTGTCAAGTAAGGCCTGGGATTCTGCATTTCTACAACATCCAGTGATATTCACATTGATGGTCTGTG
The DNA here is from genome assembly GCA_004363435.1 of Platanista minor. NCBI lineage: Eukaryota > Metazoa > Chordata > Mammalia > Artiodactyla > Platanistidae > Platanista > Platanista minor. The sequence goes on from RJWK010010032.1 coordinate 32,017, forward strand.
GACCACTCCTTGAATTGCAGGATTCTAGGTACTCTTTTAGTTTCTTCACATATATTGGCTTTTAGCTTATGGTACTATGTCAAAATTGTAAATTATAAATTTGGAGAAGGAATTTGTTAAACAATTTATTAAATCTCTCACTGCAATGTGTTATTTTCCTATTGTTGCTGTAATAAATTACCACAAATTTGTTAGCTTAAGATAACAGGACTTTATTATCTGTAAGTTCCCTGGTTCAGAAGTCTGAAATGGGTTAAAACCGAGGTGTTGGAGGGAATGAATTCCTTCCAGAGACTCTAGGAGAGAACCTGTTTCCTTGCCTTTTCCAGTTTCTAGAGGCCTCTCTCATTTGTTGGCTGTGGCCCCATTCTTCCATCTTGGAAGCCAGCAAAATGGGCCTGAGTCCTTCCCATGTTACTGTCTCTCAGGTTCTCTGTTTCAGTTATCACATTTCCTTCTCCAACTCTAACTCCTTTCTGCTTCATTCTTCTACTTTTAATTCCTATTTGATTACATTGGACCCAATTGGATAATCCAGGATTATCTCCCTATTTTAAGGATGGCTGATTAACAACCTTAATTCCATTTGCAACTTTAATTCCCCTTTGACATGGGTCATGAACTGAATTTTGTTCCCCCAAAAGATATGTTCAAGTCCTAACCCCTGGTATCTTCTAATGTGACCTTATTTGGAAATAGGGTCTTTGCAGATATAATTAACCTGAGGTCATTAGAGTGTTCTCTAATCCAATATGACTGGTGTCTTATAAGAAGAGGGAAACTTGGACACAGATATACAGAGGGAACAACATGTAATAAAAAAGGAGAGATTGGAGTGATGAAGTTGCAATCAGGAAATGCCAACCAGACCTAGAAGGAGACAAGTAAGAATTTTACCCAGAGTCTCCAAGGTAGCATGGCTGTGCTTATACCATGATTTTGGGTGTTTAGCCTTCAAAACTGTGACAGAATAAATTTATGTTGTTTTAAACCATCATGTTTTTTAGTATTTTGTTACCAGAACCGAAAGAAACTAATACATATTGACAAATTTATGGGACTAGGACATAAACATCTTTGGAGAACCATCTGACGTTCTACTTACCACAGGTAGAAAGTTACTTTTGAAGTTGATTTAAATGTAGTGGTGTTCTGAATAATATTTTGAGCAAAATATATTGCCCTCAAGCCATCTTTGGTGGATATCCAAAGGCATAGTATTTGGTATTGAGGATATAGCCTTAAATTCCTATAGGAAGTGTCCTGAATAGGCTGTTAATATTTTACCCAAAAGGTTACCCACAACCTTGATTCACATAAGATTGATGATTAAAGCCAATGATTTAAGATATCTAAACTCCCTGAAATATGAGCTGGTGTGATTCTTTCCACTCTTGATTGTTTTTTCCATGATGAAGAATCTCAAATGTTGTATTTTTTCCTCATTTTTTACTCTTCATTATGTGCCAGAAAGATGAATTTGAAAGAACAGCTAAGTACCAGTAGCTTTCTATGCAGTTAGCTTAGCAGTGAAGTCATCATGCAGGAAACCTGTAGTTCCCCATAAGTACCAGAGACTGTGTTATGGGCTATATCCCCCCAAAATTCATATGTTGAAGCTTTAGGTCCCAATGTGATGGTATTAGGATGTAGAGCCTTTGGAAAGTAAATAAGTTTAAATTAGGTAATGAGTGTAGAACATTCATGATGGAATTAGTGCCCTTATAAGAAGAAGAAGAAGAAGAGAGAGGAAAGGCCATGGGCATACAGAGAGAAGGTGGCTGTCTACAAGCCAGGCAGTGAACTCTCCCTAGACACAGAATCTACCAGCACCTTGATTTTGGACTTCCCAGCCTCCAGAATTGTGAGAAACAAATTTCTGTTATTTAAGCCACCCAGTCTGTGATAATTTATTATAACAGCCCAAGAAGACTAAGACAAACCTGGTGAATATATTTCACATTTCTGGTTTCCTGCAAAGGTAGGCCAGATTCCACAATATTCTCTTTACTAGTAATAAAGGTAAAATTTAATTTATATTGGACCCACTATTTTTGCTTATTCTTCAATAGGTTCAAAACTCAGGAAAGTATAAGTACTGGTTATTGGACCACCTAATCCCCTAACTCCATTGATTGAAGGTTTTAGTACCTGATTGCCTTTCTTCACAATTTATTTTCTATCACTTTGCTGCCTGAATGCAATGCCTATGTTAATGCAAAAATCAAAACAGTTTCCCATTACATCTCAATTCCAGTGACTTATTTTTAACTTTAGGCAACAGAGCGGCTAAGCCCGTGAGCCATGGCCGCTGAGCCTGTGCGTCCAGAGCCTGTGCTCCACAGCGGGAGAGGCCACTACAGTGAGAGGCCTGCGTACCGCAAAAAAAAAAAAAAAAAACACACACACAATGAGATATCACTTCATACAAGAAGGATGGCTATGAACCTTCCCTCTTCTGTTTTTTATTTAACTTTATTGTATTATCTCACGTATTCCTTTTTAAGTTAACTTTTCCATCCTCATTCTCTTGGTATACAATCATATAAATTTTTCCAGTGTTAACCTATAAAGGTGCTTATATCCCTCCATCTATTGGCTCCCAAAATAAGAAAAAACAAACACTACACAATTTAAAATGCCCTTTTACTATTATATTAGTGATGACTTTGTTTGATGCCAGTCATTGGCATATCAACTTTAGTAGCTTAAACACAGAGGGGTAGATTTTTCTCACATGACTGGGAGACTAGAAGTAGTCATTCTAAGATTAATATCACGTTTCATTCATCTATCAGCTGCCCTGTTTCTGAGGTCACAAGATGACTCCCATACAACTGGTTTCTTCCTTTTTGTGTCAAGAATAAAACGACAATGGTACTTCCCCGGTGGTCCAGTGGTTAAGACTTTATGCTTCCACTGCACGGGACACAGGTTTAATCCCTAGTCTGGGAACTAAGATCCCACATGCCACATATGGTACAGCTAAAAAGACAAAACAAAACAAAACAAAAAACAGATGAAAAGACAAGAGGAATGTGATAAAGTGATAAAGCCTATAAAGTAAGCAGAAACATCTCCAGAATTCTGATGAAGACGTTTACTTACATATCAAGAATATTCAGAATATTTTCTCATGACCACTTCTAAGTAAAACGTTCTGAGAAGGATAGAGATTTTAGCTGGGAACATTACTGATACATTAGTTTACAGTGTTGCATAACAGATTATCACAAATTTAGTGGCCTAGAGCAATATCTATTTATTAGCTCATATTTCTATATAACAGAATTCTGGGTTCTTTTCTTAAGGGGTTAAAGGCCACTTCAGCCAGCCAGGCTGGGCTCATATTTCAAGGTTCTATGAAGAATTGCTTCCAAGCTCATTCTGTTGTTGGCAGAATACAGTTCCTTGCAACTGTAATTCTGGTCCCCAATTTTTTCTGTCTTTCCACTAGTAATGTGTCTCAGCTCCACAGGGCAACACACATTCCTTCTCACAAGGCTCTCTCTATCTAAAACCAGCAATAAACCATCAAGTCCTTATCACACTTGGAATCTTGTTGACTTATTTTACTGCTACCAGATGGAGATTATTCTCTGCTATTATATGGCTCGTATGATTACTTTAGGCTCATCTGGATAATCTCTATTTTAAGGTTGACTACTCTACCTAACATAATCACAGTCAAGGGAGGGATGTCTCATCATATTCACAGGTTCTACCTTCATTGATAGGAAAAGGAATTTTACAAGTTTGAGGGTGATTTATGTATATCCTTCCACTCTCTCCTTGAGATAGGCAGCAGGAATGGGATGGAAGGGGGGTTTTCTTCCAACTGGGACAGAAGATATGACACCTTGGGTTAGAGGGGCAAAAATTGCTGAGCTACTGGCAATGAACATACATAGATGGAAGTATCCCATTCAGTTACATGTCATGACTCTCCCCTATTTAAATAGCAGGCAACTAGCAGTTGCATGGATCCTCCACAACCTCAGACTGGCTGTGCAGATTTAATAGAAAAATTAACCAGGCAAACTCAATTACAAAGTAAGCATATAACTAAGAATTACCAGATATTGGAAGAAAGCCAGCATCATAAAAGAGTGAAAACAGAAAACTTTCAGGAAATAGAGTTAATAGATAAGTTGAACAGGATGTTAGAGAAAGTAAAACTAATATCAGCAGAGTGATTCAAAGTATATGGGATTCATTAAAATACCGTAAAAATAAAAAATGATTCTGGGGAAATAACTCAACAGATAGGATGAATATATAAAAGAGACAGTTAAAGAACACATTAGTGAGCTTGAAGATAAAGCTGAAAAATATTCTGAGAGCATATCACAAAGTCACATGGAATTTATGAAAAATAAGTTACAAATCAGAAAAGAACTCAGGAGTTCATCATTTGCCTAATAGAAAAAGAGACAAGAGAGAAGGATGTGAAGTCAATGCTTAAGATGATATGAGACTGGCTCAGAAATGGAGGAAAAAACTAGACCCCTATATATTTTCTTGATAATTTTTTACATTTAGGGAAAGAGAAAACCCTATATATCTTCAAAGGGGGAGGATTATATAATCTACAGAGAGACAATAATAAAAGTGAGATATACATCCATCTGTTATTAACAACACTGAAATAAAACATTTTTATTTACTTTGTTACACTTTCCTTTGAATAAAGCAGACACCTTTGATCATTTTTCTATTTGAGTATATATAACATATACCAGAATGAAATGTGTTTGTTCAAACAATGTTAAAAATCTAAATGCTAAATATTCAGAATTTTTAATACTTTATGGCTTCTACAACATATATTATTAAGTATAGTGTTGCTTGAAACATATTGGGTTCCATAAGATGTTATGGAAAAACCCGAATGAACTTTTTGGCCAACCCAATACTTTCAGTGTTAATTATCACTTAGTTCTAAGCACACAGTAATATATATATTTTGTTAGTAATTTTAGAGGTAAAATAATTTCACAATAAAACCAAAAATGTGTAGGACTTTGAGACTCCAAATAAAATGTGAAACATATGACTATCATATTGGCTGAACAGGCCCTATGAGCTATCAAAACAGAGATTAATCAAAGTAAAATCAATATTCAATTATCTGTGTGAGATTGTATATGATTACTGGTATCTATCACTAGCTACTCTGTGTGCAACTGAATTCTAAGTCATATGCAAACAGTTAAAAAAATTATGTTTCTTGTTTTCTCTCTATTGCCCTTAGTATATTACAGGATTAATAAGGGACTCACTTTGTTGAATTTTTCGAGTGCAAATAATCCAACCAAATCAAGAAGGAATGGGTTAGCTAAGTAAATGGGAATTTTAAAAGAAGGGATTTTAGGCTCATCTAGTCAAACATTGCCAGGAAGCTTCAAATATGGCTTTCCTTGGGCAGGTGTGGCAGGTTTACATACTCGCAGTTTAATATTCCCAGTAATAATAGGGAGCCTTTTCCCTGTTAATACTAATAGAACTCTTGATATGAACCTCATCATTAGACTGGGTCAAATGCCCAACCTCAGACCAAGAACTCTAGCCAAAGAGACAGAGTGCCTTCACAGGATACACTTTACTCCCATGACAATTCAAGTCAGAATCATATTAAAACATATGAGGTGAGAAGCAAATGAAACAAAGCAAAAAACATAAGCCCTCTAAAAATAAAGCCCTACCTCTATATGATTTTTCCTTTGAAGATAAATGTATAGTACTAAATTAATGCATACAAATTATGCTGAAAATATACATGCAATCTCTGTGAGGAAATCTTATTACATTGTCTATAAGACAAACAAATAGAGGGACATATATTTTACATGTATTTCAATTGAAGTATATAAAAAATTAAATTATTATTTATTAAATTATCAAAAAATTAAGTTAAATTGTTTACAATAAATATGCCAGAAGCTACACATTAAATCGAAAACATTTGTAATGATTTCATTTAATTTATATAGAAATCAGTCATTAGTGTTACAGAAAGCAATAAGCTGAAAATTTTAGTTAATATTAGATCATTGATGCATGTTTGATTTTACTTTGAATGTGTGACAATTATTCTGGCATTTAAACATAATTAACCACATCTGGTTTCTCATTTTTTTGGCCCATGTTATACGAGATATGCCTTGATGAAAACTTAATATATTTTGCTTCATATGTCATGACTTGAATTCTGCCTCTTTCAAAATATTTCAGTATAGTTAATATTAGCAGTAATTTCCTAGTTTCTTTCTTACCCCCACTGTATTAACCTTCATGCAGATTATGAGATGCTTTTTTTATTTGGCTATTTTCTATCCTAAATGTCTTTTGTTTCAGACTTGTGACAGGGAATGGAGTAGTATCTCAAAAAGTCCAAATCTAGTAGAAAGGCATTGTCACATATGTGACATAAAAATTAATAATATGATTTTATAATCTCCTCACATACATCAGTCACCATACACCCTACCTATGTGTTTGTCTTGAGCATATGCTGAGAGATAAGAAATCCATGAAAATTAATAAGAGATCAACTAAAATTTCCAGTGGTCACTTCAAGCCTATTTTTCTCCAGTTTTCTTGACAATTCTTAAGTTGGGTTGGCTATAGATTCTTTTGTAATGTTGAAATACCCTCGCTGTTTGGGTTGGTCTCATATCTCAGACCCCCTACTAACCTGAATCTAAGCAATTGATTTTTTCCCTTTAATCTATAGTAGTAGAAACCTTCAGTGTTCTCTAGGGATAATGTTAGGATTCCCTCATTTGGCTTTCCCTACTCTTGGATGATGAATTACTACCTCATTTTAGCGATGGGTCCACTGGCCCTTCTCATGGTCTTGGCAAATCGCTTAGCTCCAAGACTGGGTATGCTCACCTGATAGATGTCAGGGCATTTGACAGTATGCTAAGGAACAACAACTGGGTTTAAATTTACCAATTTAAAAATGTGTAAAGAGGCTGCATTCATCCTCAGTACAATTCTTTAAAGGAGTTTGCACTTTAATCGAATGTCTAAAAAAAAAAAAAGAAAGAAACTTGCAAAAGAGTGACTCAAGAGCAAGACTTCACAGTATTACAATACATCATTTTTGTTAAAAGTCAAGCTCAAATCCTTTATCATGTTAAGTAAATTATTTTTAACATTTGTTCTTAATGAATGTGGTTGGATAAATTTACTGACATAGATTGCAATCAGTAAACATTGAGGTGTTACTTTTACATCTTACTGATTTATCTTGAAGTGGATACTGTGGTGTGCCACCCAGAACCCCAGTAGATACAAATTTTCATTCCCTTTGCTGTTGAGAGTATCACCTGTTGATGGCTTACTAATGAGTCCTCCTTCTAAGCAATGTCCTCAGATGAAGAGAGGTAACTCTCCAAGTATTATTCTCCTTCCTGAAAACAGCCTACATTCAGTGATTGGTCAACATGGGCTTATAAAGGCCTGGCTCTCATGTCTTCATTTGAGACATCTTGCAAGGGTCGTTCCACCTTCAGTGATTCTTATAGGGTTGGATAGAAGATTTTGTTGTAATTGCATTGCAGTTTAACTCTTACTTCTGCCAAATCATGCTTCCCTCACTCATTGAAGAATGTTATTCCTAAAACATTCCCAATAATCCACTTGGAGAAAAATCTTCATCTCCCAACCTGTTCCCCAGGGAGGAAACCAACAACACATTGCTTTCAGGTATGTATCACAAAGGGCAAGAAACTGGACCCATTTAATTCATTTACATTTATTTTGATTTCAAATTCATACAACATTGAAAGATACCACACTTTATGCAATATAAAGTTTTGTTGCTTGTTTTACAGAAAATATATAATTCAGAATATTTTTCTTTGCAATGGGAAAAAGGGTGAAACATATATATTGCATAACTTTTCAAGATAGAAATAGTCATACATTGATATGAAAAATAAAAATATTTTGCTCAACATTGCTAATTATTAGAGAAATGCAAATCAAAACTACAATGAGATATCACCTCACACTGGTCAGAATGGTCATCACCAAAAGTCTACAAACAATAAATGCTGGAGAGGGTGTGGAGAAAAGGGACCCCTCCTACACTGTTGGTAGGAATGTAAATTGGTACATCCACTATGGAGAACAGTATAGAGGCAACTTAAAAAACTAAAAATAGAACTACCATATGATCCAGCAATCCCACTCCTGGGCATATATCCAGAGGAAAACATTGTCCAAAAGGATAAATGCACCACAGTGTTCATAGCAGCACTGCTTAAATAGCCAGGACATGGAAGCAACCTAAACGTCCATTGACAGATGAATGGATAAAGAAGATGTGGTACATATACACAATGGAATATTACTCAGCCATTAAAAGGAATGGAGTAATGCCATTTACAGCAACATGATTGGACCTAGAGATTGTCAGATGGAATGAAGTAAGTCAGACAAAGACAAATATCATATGATATCACTTATATGTGGAATCTTAAAAAAATGATACAAATGAACTTATTACAAAACAGAAACAGACTCACAGACATAGAGAACAGACTTGTGGTTGCTGGGGGTGGGGGAGGGATGGATTGGGAGTTTGGGATTAACAGGTTCCAACTATTATATACAGAATGGATAAACAACAAGGTCCTACTGTATGTCACAGAGAAATATATTCAATATCCTGTGATAAATCATAATGGAAAAGAATATGAAAAAGAACATACACATTTTAAATTTTTTTTAAGGAAATAAAACTACTTAATTTTTACCAGAGCCATATTAGCAGAGAAACCTTTTGAACTGTGGAAATTATCGTTTTGGTTCAGAAACAAGTAGTATATTTTTCACTTCTGATGATGGGGAAAAATTAAATATATATCTGAATCACTTTGCCTTACACCAGAAACTAACACAACATTGTAAATCAACTATACTTCAATAAAAAAATAAAATAAAATAAAAAGATTTAAGCTCTACATTTTTCTTTATTCCTGTGGACTTGAATGCTTCCCAGGAAATATACTTTTTTATAAAATAAATTAAGATTTGTTTTGCTTTAATTGTGCTATTTTAGAGCTGCTACAGAAATGTCTAATGAAACTATCTCATATAATAAGATCAGAGCACTTCAGAGAGCTGTCTCTCTTCCTCTATCCAGGCAGGCAATTTTCTGTGAATAATGAGTTTCTGTTTCTTTGTGGCTCTATTAATGCCAACCTATCATAAATAACAAAATCAAATCAATAGAAGGCTTTTTGTGGGAAGGTAATCATTAGTAATTTTCTAAGTTATACTTAATTTTTTCTGACTACTTTCAATTTCCTAGTTATGTACCTTTAATTATTTGAGATGTGTATAATTATGTATTATATTTATCATCAAAGTAAAATGCATATATTATAAAATGTGAAGAGAATTGAAAAGAATTTTAAAAATCATAAATACAAATTCAGATGTAAATCTATTGTCAAGATAAGATTTAACATAATACAACTTTTGTCACTGCTTAATACAACTTTTGTCACTGCTTATTTTATTATGTGTGTCATTATGTAACTTAAATTTTTGTTACTGCTTATTTTATTCCTTTCTAGGATGTGAGAGTCTGGAAGTACTGGACTTTATCCTTCACCACTATTTCACTATGTCCTAGCATGGTGCCAATCAACAAGTGTACAGCCATAAACATTTGTTAAAGTATTGGTTTAATGAATTAATTAAAAGATGAATAAGAAATATATTTCCTCAAAGTGAAGAAATATTGATAATTGAGTTTGATAGATGAGTACATTTAGAGAGTGAGAGAGAGAGACGAAGAGAGACAAGGAAAAAAGAATGACTCTCAGGATTTTGATTTGAACTGGATAGATACTGGTACCATTTACTGAGAATGTAAGGTATGGGGCTTTAATTTAATATTGGAGTGTTGTAGGCATAAAATTTGGGAACTGGGAATTGTTTTGGACATACTGAATTTCAGATACTGGAATCTTTACATAGTCTTCAGTATCTTGATTACTGTCTTGCAAATATATACATAATAAGTTGCATTAAATAGCTTGTTCTAATGAAATATTTAGGAATCCCAGTAATCATGAACTCTATATACTTTCAAACTAAATATATTAAATATTTTAAATGTAATCTATTTATGTTAATGTTAATAGTTTTAAATAATGATGTAGAAATTTCCAGGTAACATAAACCATAAAAGTCAGAATATTTTGAAAGCAACATTTTCCTGTGTATCAAAATAAATAAATGTATAAAATCTTTTATTGTTTTCTGTCTTTGGAGATTTCTTCTGCTATCTGTGAATTTCAACCAAACACTTCTCTGCTCTAAACAAATTTTAGGTACTTATTAATAAGAAAGAAAAGGAGAAAGGATGAAGGTAGGTAATCAATTGTGTCCTCCTAAAAGAAGCAAGATATGCTCTTTTTAGACACAAATAAAAGTCCTTTTAGGCAACCTAAGCTGAAACTCTTTTTACTGCTACACTTTTATTAAGAACACCTTATCTTGAAATTTCTTCTGTTTACCTACTTGATTTTACCAAAAAGTTGGGAGAAAGAAACTCTGCAGTTCTACTCTTTTTGTTTCTCTTAACATTACATTATCTACCCATACAGTGGCCTGTCCATGTCTTGTTCTTTCTGCCATTAATATTTTGTATTGTACTTAGCTCATTTTAAATATTAATGCTCCCGACATTACAGGACAGTTGTATTCCACCAATTGCATTGTCTCACTTCTTATTCACTCTCTAGATCCAGCTCAAATTTCTTCTTGAAAGTTTTCCAGCATCCTTCAGGTAGAAGCAACCACTCACTTACTTATGTATTTTTCCATCCATTTGTCAAATATTTATTGAATACCTACTGTGGACCAATCATTCCATTAAATAAAAATACAACACAGAACCAGAGGCAATATCTTTATATAATTTATATTCCAAAAGGAGAAGCACATATTAAAATAAAACTATAAATTGGAACTCTTCTTTTTTTCTATTTTTTTATTGAATGAAAGATTCTTTAAATTCTATAGTGATTTACAATTTTCAAAACTTTCACACACTTGATTTCATATAATCCCATAATAAGCCATTTCCCTCCACCTTATATTAACCCCCACTTCCCTCTTTCCACTGATAACCACTGGTTTGCTCTCTATATCTGTGAGTCTGCTTCATTTTTGTTTCATTCACTAGTTTGTTGTATATTTTACATTCTATATATAAGTTATAGAATATTTGTGTGTCTCTGACATTTCACTCAGCATACTGTCCTCCAAGTCTATCCATGTTGTTGCAAATGGCAAAATTACATTATTTTTTATGGCTGAGTAGTTTTACATTGTATATATATAGGCCACATCTTCTTTATCAATTCATCTGTTGATGAACACTTAGGTTGCTTCCATATCTTGTCAATTGTAAATAATACTTGTATGAAAATTGGGATGCATGTATCTTTTTGAATGTTTATGGAAATCTTTGTTTCCCTTTCCAGTGTGTTCTTTGGCATTTTTGGTGTGTGTCTTTTCATTTCCTCTTAGTTTAGCAGCCTCTTTCTAATTCTCCCCCCACCTTCCTCAATATAAATCCTAAGAATCATTATAAATATACATTTCAATTACATTAGTAACAGGCAGCCTGTAAATAGATGATGAAAACAATTTTGATCAGTGCTGGAACTTACTTATTTCAAATTAAGACTATTTCTATTTGAGATGCTTAGAACTCAAGCATATGTTTACTGTCATACTCACAGATCTTTGGACTGTGAAAACAATCCACAGCTACCATATGTTAAAAGGAATATTTTAGCTGATAGATGAAATCTACTAATTTTCCCAATTTTCTTCTGTCTCCTTCCTTAAACAATACCATAAAAATTCTGTATTGTTCAACAAGCTTTTATTGTCATTCAACATCGAGACCTTATAATTATTTTAAAAAATTTTTGTGTGTATTTATTATGTCATAATCCTCTGAAACACCTCACTGAACATATGAAATAAATTGAAATGTTTAATAAAAGGAGTCATTTATTTTTATTGTAAAATAAATCAAATAAGAAGTATTTAGAAATGGTTTAAGGTCCTTAATTTAAAATTTCTTCTATAAAGAAGAAATAAAAATCCTGAGATAGGGGGCTTCCCTGGTGGCGCAGTGGTCAAGAGTCTGCCTGCTAATGCAGGGGACACGGGTTCGAGCCCTGGTCTGGGAGGATCTCACATGCCGTGGAGCAACTGGGCCTGTGAACCAGAACTACTGAGCCTGTGCGTCTGGAGCCTGTGCTCCGCAACAAGAGAGGCCACGATAGTGAGAGGCCCG
>RJWK010010033.1:0-44368 GCA_004363435.1 Platanista minor
AGAATGGCTGCAGTGGATGGAAGCCTACCCAGGGGTTAAAGTCCTGGGTTCAACATGATACTGTTTAAAAAACCACAAAACGCCTGAATTACTTGAAGGATGCTTAAGAGACAGATTTCTTTTTTGATATCTTTATTGGAGTATAATTGCTTTACAATGGTGTTAGTTTCTGCTTTATAACAAAGTGAATCAATTATACGTATACATATGTTCCCATATCTTCTCCCTCTTGGCGTCTCCCTCCCTCCCACCCTCCCTGTCCCACCCATCCAGGTGATCACAAAGCACCGAGCTGATCTCCCTGAAGAGACAGATTTAAAAAATCACGATGTATGGGATTTACTTGGATCCTGATGCAAGCAAACTAGTTCAATAAAATTTATAACATGAGTCAGTTGGAGACTTGAACACTGATAGGTATTTGTGATATTGAGGAATTATTACTAATTTATTTTAGCTGTGATGATGGTAGTTTTAAGAAAAATAAAGTCCTTTGATGATATACTGAGATAATTATATCTTGGATTTGCTTCCAAGTGAGTGGAGGCATAGATGACTGGCTGTGGTTGATAACTGTGGGTGCTGGGTAGTGAGTATGTGGACTTTATGCATCACTTCAAGCTACATGGGTGCCTAAAGCTTTTCTTAATAAAAACTTGAAGAAAAATTAGCTTGAAGTTGTACCTGTGGAGATTTATATAAAGCAATGAAAAATTAACAAGTTTTTTTTTCCCCTCCTTATAAGAAAAGGTATGAATTGATACAAATTATAAATGTGTTTTTCTTTTCTTTTAGGGTATTATAGATCTCTCTATTTGTTAATTAACAGCAAGCTTCCATCAAGTATTGAATATTCTGATTTATCTCGAGTTCCTATAGCAACAATTTTGCTAGAGAATGTTTTAAAACCATTGCACTTTACTTACAACTCCTGTCCAGAAGGTGCAAGGTGAGAATGGAATCAATTTATTGATTTTGTAATTTCACAAGATCGTATGTATCCAACAATAACTTTGACATAGGATGCTCTGGTAAATACAGACTTGAAAGTCAAATTTTTGCTTTATTAGTGTGACTCAGTTTAAAGAAAAATGTACTTTTCCTATCTGTCCTGCACCCTAACATAAATTTATAATTTTGATGACCTGGTTATTTTCTTGCTTTCTAGTAGCTATCAAAAGTTAGCAAAAACACGGCAGAGTTTTTTTTATAGGAAAGACACAACATTAAGTTCAGGGTAATCTAGTTGATATTGAAAGCTTAACATTGATTAGGAAGATATTTTGTGACCAGTGATTTGAATCAGTGATTTTGTGAACAGTGTGTTTTGGTTTTATTAAAAGCTTCCATTTTTCTTTTTAAGGCAACAAGTTTTCACAGCCTTCACGAAGGAGGTCCTGGCAGCCCCCTTCACGGAGCAGGTCTTCCACTTTGTCATTCCTGCCTTGGCCGACGTGCAGACGGCCTTCCCCTATGAGCCCTTCCTGAGCGCGCTGCTGTCCGTGGAGGGCCCGCACTCCGAGGCCAGCGGTGGAGCGCCACGGCTCTTCTACTTTGTTTTAACTGTTGGTGAAAATTATTTGGGTATGAAATGCAAGACGTGTCTTATGCGAGCTCACATAGAGGTGGTATTAGCGCACAAGAGCAGGGCGGGGCGGTGGCGGGTGTCCCGTTGTCGAGGTGGCCTCTGGGATAGGGATTTCTGGAAGGGTGTATTTGCTGAAGGACTGTGGCCTGGGCAGTGTCCCTAGGGAAGGTTTCCAGGCACAGTGAAAAAGTCTGCTTTAAATACATATTATAAGGCCACACAGATTAAAAAAGAATTTTAGAGTTGAACGGGAGAACTCCTGGGAGTGCGGGGATGTTTTCCCCATTTATGCTGAACTGCTAATGTGCCTATTGTAGAATTTTGGTGTCTTCCTCTAGTATATTTTAATGCACACATCTATATAAGTCCTGGTCAGAAATGCCTCCCTGAGTACAGGAGAAATATTAACCTGAGTTTTCCAGTTTCTTTTTGATCCCTTTTAATTAATGGTTGTAACTGATTGTTTTACAAAGGGACCCTCTCTGAGGAAGGACTGCTAGTGTATTTGAGAGTCCTCCAGACCCTCCTTTCTCAGTTGCCGGTTTCACCTGCCAACACGAGCTGTCAGGATTCAGCCAGTGACTCTGAAGATGAGAATGGAGAGACAGACACGCAGACAAGTGCTCCAGTAAGCTCCCGGGTCCTGTGCGTCTGAGCCCAGCTTCATGTGACGTCGGAAGTCAAAAGCTTGTGTCCATACTTATTTCTAATGATATAAGTAATACATCAAGACAGTCTTATTGTAAAGCCTTCAGCTGTAGAGATAAGGGCCCCTCACCTGCATTGCCATCGTGCCCTTCCCCAGAGAGAGCCGTCCTCGTGATTGGACACGAGTTCTTCCATAGCTTTTCCTTACGTCTGTACAAGGTTATGTGGAGATACATAGTTTTGTGTTTGGTTTTTTAATGGAAAATAGGGTCATCCTGTATATTAGTTTAATCATTACTTAGGAACTAGTTCCTAGGAGTGAAATGATTGGGTTAAAATGTTAAGCTGCTGGTTCTCAGGAAGCGCACCTACTGCGTGTCAGGCGCTCTTCTACTTTTTCTTTTTTTAAAGAATTAAAAAATAACTTTATTGAGATACACTTCACCTTTTTATTTGTATTTTTTAAATATATTTGTATTTTTATTTATTTTTTAAAAATTGTGGGGTTTTTTTGGCTGCATGGCATGTGGCATCTTAGTTCCCCAGCCAGGAATTGAACCCGTGCCCCCTGCAGTGGAAGTGCAGAGTCCTAACCACTGGGCTGCCAGGGAAGTCCCAAAATTCACCCTTTTAGAGTAATATACAAATCAGTGACTTTTCAGTATAGTGACATGACTGTGCAGCCATCACCACTGTCTAATTTTAGAGCATCTTCATCACAGAGAAACCCCAAATCCATTAACAGTCAGTCCCTTTCCTTCTCCTCAGCCCCTAAAAGGAAAAATAAGGTTCAGTTTCTTCTTACCCTGTCCTGTGAACAGCACACAACAACGTCTTTAGTCAATTTTTGCAAATTTTATAGATGATAAATACTATGATTGGTTTTTAAATTCATTTTACGAACAGTGTCACATATTATCTCCCACTTCTCACCGAGCATTGTTTACTGTGCATTTTCAAGGAATAAAAAGCTTTATGTCACTTATACACACAATTTGTCTGCCACTGATGTCTTTTTCTCTTAATTACACAATGGAAATGGCTTGAGGTGTGGCTGTACTAGGTTTTAGATATATATTTTTTTTGGTTAGGAAATTTCTCTTTGGTTAATGCCGAGCCTTGTCCCAGGAGCAGTACACTTGAGAGTGACTCGTGCTGTGTGGGGTGGGAGATGGGTGGGTCGAGTGAAAGGGCACAGAGGCTCCCTTAGCAGAGATGAAAAAGCCGTAACAGGAGGACAGGGGGAAACAGATGAGTGGTTGCCAGGGCTTAGACCAGGGCAGGGTTGGTTACAAAGAGACAAAACAGAGTTTTGATGGGTGCTGGAAGTCTTGCATCTGTGAAAACTCAGAACTGCACACCAAAAAGTGTGAATTTTATTGTATGGTCAGAAAAAGAAGTGGGATCCTGTAGATGAAATGTAGATAGAACTTCTGTTTTTAGAAGACAGTTTGTTCATACTTAACCTTCTAGAGAATCTGTGAAATTTAAATTTTATTTGTGTAGGCATACCTCATTTTATTGCACTTCTCAGATGTTCCATTTTTTGCATATTGAAGGTTTTTGGCAGTTCTTTGTTGTCAGGTGATGGTTAGCATTTTTTAGCAATAAGGCATTTTTAAATTAAGGTATGTACATTGTTTTTTTTTTTAAAGACGTAATGCTATTGCATTATGTATTTACTAGGCTACGACAGAGTGTAAAGGTAACTTTCATATGCAGTCGGGGAAACCAAGAAATTCATGTGAATTACTTTACTTCGGTGTTTGCTTTATTGTGGTCTGGAACCAAACCTGCAGTATCTCCAAGGTGTGCCTGTACAAAATGCGATTTGTATCTTAAGTGAAGAGATATATATTAGATGCATCTCTAATACAACGTTTTATTTGGTAGCTTGTTATAAGTTACATAAACTATATAACAGTACAGTCAGTAATACCCAGTGTTGTATATATAGTCATTTTTATATACTTATATATATGTACATCTTTGGTTAATATCCCAAATAGGTAAACTGCATTGAGGATTAGCTCAGCTTTTAGTCGGTGAATCAGATATTCTAGAGAAGTTAAGCTGTAAAATAACAGGTTTATGTATTTCATTTGATGTTTTTAAGTTCTTTAATATTCTGACTATTTTGCTTAAACTGTGGTATCTCAGATAATTTAAGATGAAAATTTTATCAGATGGTAATACATTTTCACACATGTATGCTTAGTATAATGCAATCTGAAAAATATGAAATAAATTTTTCTTAAAATGTAAGGACTAAAAATATTGTCACATTAGTAAGTAAAAACTGAGTGTTCACAGTTCCTGTGTTGTTATGCTGGGCAAAATTGGTACCTACCATAGATAATGACTTTGGATCTCCAGAGGATTTCAACTTACTTTAACGGTGGCTTGGTAGAGATATTGATATGTTCGTTGTGATGTGGGTCATTTTTAGGTAACGCCTTTCTTATATTTTCAATTGAAGGAAAAGAAGCTTTTACATTATCTTTGTAGTGTTGAGCTGAGTTCTCATGGAACATGGTTCACTCAGACTAACCCATCTGGTGTGTTTTAGGAGGATGGTAGACTGTCAGTACCGTACATAACCGAGGAATGTCTGAAAAAGCTGGATACGAAACAGCAGACCAACACCCTGTTAAACTTGGTCTGGAGGGACTCAGCCAGCGAGGAGGCCTTCACGCTGATGGCGGCCATCTGCCATACGCTCATGGTGCAGCACCGAGTCATGGTGCCCAAGGCCAGGCAAGTCTCCTGGGCGTGGGTGCCTCTGTCCCGGCGGGCTCTGCTCCCTCTGCCGGCCAGTCGCTCCCTCCAGCCAGTGTCACGGAAACTGAAAGTTTGTTCTTCTTTTCTAAAGCAGCTAATACTGTTTAAGTCCCCTCCCTGGCCTTTGACACGTCAACCGATCCAGTAAGCTCCTCTTGTGTGCTGTCCGGGCTGAGGGGAGCTTAGTCCTGGCCGCCCCTTTAAAAAGTCTGACTCGTGCCTGGATGATAGAACCAACATTACTTGTCTCTCTAGGCTTTTTCATAGCACTCTTTTTGTCAGAGTGCCCTTGACAGTTTACTTTGGTACCTGAAAAATTGTTGTTCTTCAAAACTTGGAAATGAACTTTTGAGAGGGACAAGAAACATAGGCATTTAAATGTGGCTGATGAATGTGACAGTAACCTTAAACTATTGATATTTTTTCCCTCTATTTTGAGTGATGGCTGAGCAGTTTCCTAGAATTTAACAGACCAATGAATGCTCAGAGGAGCGCAGTGAGACCGAGTGTAGTGGTCCCACTAGGAACTGAGGGGCCACCCTCTGTGAGGCACGTGGGTGCCTGAGTCCTGTGTGACCAGACAGAGTCCCCTCTGTTTGTAAAATGCTATCCCGTAACATGAAAAGAGCTGTTTCTTTTGCTAGGAAGGCGTTCTTTGAAACGAGCTGTATGCAGGGAACTAACTCATCACCTGCAGCTGCCTTGTAAACACTAATGCAGCCAACTAAATTAGGTGCTGTCCTAGCTCACTGGTGTTTATTAGTGTCGGACGCAGCAAGATGCCAGGGAAACTGTGAGCCCGGGATTAGGTGATTAGCTCTCTGTGGGCTAATTGCGTCAGAGCAGGATGTGAGATCTGGGGATCTTGCAGCTGAACTAGGCCCCTTGCTTTTATTGGAGCACAAAGTCCATTGCTTTGGGTAATAATGACTGGGTTTGATGCATCGGTGCCCTGGTCTGGGGTTTGCCGGTGAAGGAGCTTTATGTGTAGCCCTGGTTTTATGAGCGCAGCACCTGTTTCCTCTAAGACAGTGCTCCAGGAATTTTATTTATGGCCTAAATGTATTAGGGTTTGAGTAGAGTGTTTTTCATAGCTCATAAAAGAGCAAATAGGCTGATTTTAACTGTTGCAGATTTTAACTACTTGCAACTTTTTCTTAAGGTATTTAAAGGATGATTAGTAAATTCCTAGGCTGATAACTCACTCTCAACTCTTCCCAGGCTCATATTTAGTCCCTCTTATTTTCAGGGTTGGGATTTGAGGTTTTAATTTCTGTTTAACATTGATTGTCAGGATGTATAAAGGAATTTGGAGGCCCTTCCTACATTGATATGGAAAGATTTCTAAGTTATATGTTTAAGTAAAAAAAAGGAAGATATAGAGCAATGAATAACTATCTTTTGTGTCTGAAAGGTGGAAAAAGTAAGAATGTGTGTTTGTATTTGCATAAAGAAACTTGGAAGCGTTCACAAGAAAGCCATAGAAGTGATTACTCACACGTCTGGTTCTGCTGGGGAGATTGAGGGAGGAGAGGGTGGACTTTGAACCATGTACTTTTTAATATGGTTTGAGCTTTGGATTATGTGAATTATTTTAATTTAAAAAAATTAAAGTACTGCCATCTCCTTTTATGAAAGAAAATTTGTAAATCTTACCATTGAACTTGGAAATCTGAATAAATTTTTGGATTTAAAATTCACATTCACTAATTTTAAATATGAATAAATACTAACTGGTTGTATTGTGGGAGGGGAGAAAAAGGCAGGCACTATCACAGTATCTAGAGAACTAAGCCTAGAAAGTGGGATATTTAAGTAGACACTTGAGGACAGCCTGTCGGCAGGCGCTCAGCTTTACCCCTGGCTGACTCAGAATCAGGCTTAGCGGGCAGGGCTCTGGTGTTGTGTCGGGCGGATCCGTGCTGTTGGGAAGGTGTTGTCCACGCTGGACGAGGGCCTGGCTCGCTGCCCGCTGCCGCCCAGTCCCCCGGGGGCCTCCTGCTGCTGCCAGTGACCCTGAGCCAGGTCCTTGCTCGCTGCCCGCTGCCGCCCAGTCCCCCCCGGGGCCTCCTGCTGCTGCCAGTGACCCTGGGCCTGTCTGCCCCTCCTCCTGCTCCTCCTCCCTCTTGTTGAAGCCATTTTGCTTAAGCCACTGGATTCTCAAGAATTTCCCTTTCGTCTCAGGCTTTCTGTGGGTTCTTCTTTGTCTCTGTTACACTGTTTCCTAAACCTTAGACTTCTCTTCCTGTTCAGTTCCTTAGTTCCTTTCTGCTCAGTGGATCCTCTGGGTGATCTCGTCCACACAGGCGGCCTCGCCTGCTTTCCGGAGCTCCGGACTCCCACTCAGCCACTTATTAGCAGGGGCCGTCCTCACGCTCCTTTCCTGCTGCCTGAGATTGAAGTCAGCATCTTTCCCCTAAACCTGGGGGTCACGCTGGGGCTGCAGTGTCCTGTAGGGCCGCCAGTAGTGAAATGTGGCCACTTCACTTTAAATTAATTAAAATTACATAAAAGTACAGACCCAGTTCCTCAGTCACACCAGCCACATTTCAAGTGCTCAGTAGTCATGTGTGGCCCGTGGCTGCCAGGTTGGATAGCACAGTGTGGACCAGTTCCACCATCACAGAAAGT
Source organism: Platanista minor (assembly GCA_004363435.1). Lineage (NCBI taxonomy): Eukaryota > Metazoa > Chordata > Mammalia > Artiodactyla > Platanistidae > Platanista > Platanista minor. Next base: position 7,649 of record RJWK010010033.1, read on the forward strand.
TCTGGTGGACAGCGTTGCCTGAGAGTTTAGGCTCTCTCCGTAGTTCCCTGTATGCATTGTCACCATGGTATGTGAGTGCTGCGTACTTTGTGTTGTGTTGCCAGACTGAATTGTCAGAAGTATAACCCACATTCTTTCATCTCTTGCTTGAACGTCTAGCAGTGAATCCCCTTGGCTCAGGACAGCACTCGCATCTCTTTGCCTAGTGCTGTGCAGGGCCCCTCTCCTGATCCAGTGTTCGGTTACCCCTCTGACTCCGTTTCTAGCCATAAAATTAGGGCTTTTCGCCCCAGCCACGCTTCATCGCTTTCATTTTCTCGCTGCTTTCCATGCCCCACTCCTTTTGCCTGTGCTGCTGTCTGTCCAGAATGCCTCTGCCCACCCTCTTGTCTTGTCTTGGCTGAATTGTCTCTTGGAGTCATGCAAAGGTTATCATCTTTCAGAAACCCTCCCGAGTTTATGTCCTGAGATTTCGCCTGTAATTACAGCTTCTAGTGAAATTTTCATTTTATGGTAGGTACTCCCTTAAAAGTTGATTTTAAGGAGATTGGGTTTATCCTTAAGGTGGGTGGATGAGCATATTCTTTGGGGCTTGGCTCTTTTGTTTCATTAACATCTAGAGACTTTGAAATGGAATTTTAAAGGTAGTGTTTTAAGGATCAGCAAGGTTGGTGTTACAATTTTCCTCTAGTTCTCTTGTTCATACTTCATATTATAAGCCATCGGAATCAGTTTTATTGTATCAGGTGCTTGATTTTTCTACCAAAAATTAATAGAGTGAGCCAGCTTAATTGTGTCTTGTGTTATTAATCATTGTGATTTGGACAGTTGTGTGCCCTGGGAGCGTATAGCCGTTTGCTCATCTGTTTTCGAAGCACTATTAAGTAAATGTGATAACGGGTACCCCCTTACCTCTTGATTTGTAAGTTCATATCTTTAATAATTTGAGATAGAATGATTGTGCAAATGACTCCAGCGGAGAAAAATGCAAATTTGTGTTACATGCGTATTCCAGGAGTACTATATACTGTTCATGTTTTTGTAAACAAATTTTTATAGTATTTTAGAAAAAATACTGAGAATGTACCTACAGAGAAACAATAATAATTATTATTTTTGCCTATGGTTTCATGCTTGCTTTTATTATCAATGATATTTTTGGTATAAACAGTAGATTTAAGCAGCTATTGATTATTGTTATAATTTGCATTCTTACGAAGGTCAGATAAAATTTGTCAGCTTTTTGACATTTCAACACAATGATTTTATTATTGCCTATCTTGAAATCATATATAGATTATAAATGAGTTGGCAATAGTTATTGTTAGAAGCATCAAGTTAATAAAGTAGGCCTGCTTTAGTCAAATTTAAGAATATAATTTGTAGTGAGTTTTGAAGCTTCTAAGAATTTTCTAAACATTTGAGGATGACAGTTCACAGGAAATACGAGTGAACTTGGAAAAAGCATACACAAAGGCTATTTAAAAGTTTTTTTAAGTTTTCTTGAAAGAAATAAAAGGGAAGGGAATATCAAGGAAGGCATCTAAGGTAGTGAATGCTGCTTTCTCCCATTTTAATTTAAACTAATATGAGGGAAGGTACATTTTTTGAATCGGTTCATCGTAATATTAAAGAAAATTAATTATCAGGGGAAAGGGAACTGTCTGTTTACCCTGGTCCTGGTTTCAGCGCTGGGATGTTAGTTTCACACAGCTGTATGTCCGAAGCTTATCTTCCGCTCTCAGTTCCTAGTTTGTGAGGAAAATATGTTTTAGGTTGCTTCAAGCTGAAATACATCTTAAAATTTTTATTATCAGTAAGGCAATTTGGACCTTATTTTTAGTCTTGCATTATTCACAGGTGAAATTTACATGTGTATTTTAATATTGCTTTTGCCAAAAAAGTGATACTTTCAGCGGGAAAACAAAGTATCACATTTGCGCTTGTGTGCAAGAGCAGAATGGTCTTTGGGTTGGTGACTTGTCATGTTTCTCTACCTGTGACACCTTTACATACAGAGGAAGTCTCGTGAGAATGCCTTGCTGTCATGACCTTTACTGCCTGTGTGTGAGCGGGAGTCTTCCACTGTGTTCTCTTGAATAACTTGAATAGTCCTTTACTAATTAACTCATAGGGTTGGTTGTCTCAGCTAAATAAAGCTTAATGGGTAATTTTTACTATATCCCAGTATATGTAAAGAACACTTCACTTCCTTACCTTTTGGCAGTAAAGTCCCAAATAACCTTTATTAATTTATAAAAAACGTTTAATAATTTGTTTTATTATTGCCTATTGAGTGATTAATTTAGGAACTGTAGTTGTTTGAAAATTAACTTGAAAAAAATTAACTTGAAATATAACTTTTGAAATGTGTAGCCATTAAAATGATGTTTCAGAAATATGTATATGTATTCATGTGGAAAGATGTTAGTTACAATTGGAGGTGAAAAACTGTGTTGTAAGAGAATGTATTGGGAGAACCCGTTCTTGTTTACATCTGTCCACCGTGTCTGGATGATTTATTCCAAGGTATTAACTGATTTTTTTGGGGAAGATCGGGTGAAATGTTGCTAAAGGTCTTTTCCCTTGTGTTGTTGTTGTTAAGAAAAGAGAGCAAAGGAAACACCTACTTGCAGTATGTTGTTCCTCAGACCTTTGAGGTGCCAAGTGTTACTATTTATATTTAACACAAATTTAAGAAATCGTATCAGTAAAATTATACTAGATAGTACACTCTTTTAAAAGACCTTAATTTCTTGATTAAAGAGAAAGAAGGCAAGCAGGTATTACCTTCTAGAATTCCTTCATGTTGAAAGTTCATGTTTTTTATAGCTCTGTTTTTATTCTGTTTTCCATGGTTTATTTAATTCATCTCCTATGATTTATTGTGTTCTTACCATTTTTTGTTATTCCAATAATTTTTGTTTTATTTTCTCAACCTAATGAATTAGTATAGTGTTGTTACCATTTATTAAGTATGTACTTGTGACAAACATAACTCACTTGTGTAGAATCATCATATTTTTAAGCTGGAAAAGACCTTAGAATTGATGTAGCACAGTCCCCTTGTTTTCTCATAAACGCAGCTTGCTTTTGGTCTGCATGACACTTGAAGAGTGGTTGGGTTAGATGATCTAATAGATTCCTTCTAGCCTGAGGTTCATGATTCTAGGTAAATTTCACATATTCTTTTATGCTTCCACTATTTTTTAAATGATTATGCTTTTAATGCCATTTGAACTTCTCAAAATGCACCACACTAAAATTGGATTGGATTTTTAAAAACCAGTACTCCATATTCCCTGTTGGAGACTCAGAAATTGCTAATGCTGAAGAATGTATCTGGTGTTTTTGATTGAATGCAGGAAAATAAGCAATTAAATTTGAGATTTTTATATTGAAGAGTGACTTATTTATCTAAACCCTATTCCTTTCTCTTCCACTATGGGCATTTAAATTAATACACTTTTTGCAAATTTTAGTCTATTACAATGTTTTGTATTATACTCAGTACAGTTTACAGTAACTGTGGTGATTAACTCCATAGAGAATTGTGGATACACACTGCATAGTGCTTTTATTTAGTCAGATCGTCCAGTTACTGTTAATGGCCATTTCTCAGGAAAGGACCTGGGGGTGGTCTCAGGAGAGCCCAGGGCTGGTGGCTGCACTGTTGAGGAGATGGAGAGCTCTCTTCTAGTTCCTCAGGAGCCTGGGGGCTGCTACTTGCTCCGTCATAAGCTGACTTGACAACTTTGGGGGTCAGACACCGTCTCAAAGGTCTTTCCCCTGAAAATCCAGTGATTCAGTGTTAATTTCAGCATCCCATAAAAAGTAGATAGGACTAGATGATACATGGGTATTAAAAATACGGAATTCTGTCCTCAGAATACTTTCCTTTTCAAGCTTTCATTCCAGGATCGTTCGTTGCGCATTCTCTAACACCCCAGCGAAAGCTTTTGTGCTCTTTCGTTCTGCTTGCTCCCAGCCAGCTTTGTCTTTGCTCTCCTGCCTTCTTGCTCTTCTGAGATGGTTCTAAAGTAAGATCACACCCCTTTCTTAAAGCCGTATTTTCCTACCATCCTAAACTGTTTTTACTGTGATTTAGTCTCATAAGTTTGAAATTTGATTTTTGACTCCTGCCCTTCTAAAATTATACTAGATAGTGTACCCTCTTTTAAAAGGAGTGTAAAAATGTTTTATGCAGGTTTTTTCTCCTGATTATAACTTTGTGACTAAAAATTATACCCTATTACAAAAATGCAGTATACTAAGTAAAGCTAATTTAAAATTAAACTTGTTTACCCACAAAGTTCCTTAGCCTTTTTAATCAAATTGATATTATACAGGAGGGATTTTTAAAGCCTTTAAGATATATGTTTGGATTTAAATTAGAGATGTTAGTTAACATTAAAAAACACATTTTTATGTGTTTGTTTTAAAGGGGGGGATGTTAAAATCAGTTAAATATTAAAATATTTTTAAAATTTTAGTGTGTATTAGTAGTAATAATAATACATCATGTTGTGATGTACTAATATGTTATGATACATACTCAGAGGGGCAGCAAACTCAACTTGTGCTTTAAAATGGCCTGTCCGGTTCTCTTTGGGGTTGGTCTCATAGGCACAGCTCAGGGCCAGCGTAGCTCCGACAGTGGCTCTCACGGTTGGGGTGCATGGACTAGTTCTCATTTGTACTGCTCAAGCAGCCTGCTGTAGGAAGGAAGTGATTTGTGGTGTTAATACAGATATTTTCTAAATTGTACATTATGTTCAGTTTATAGCTTTCTCCTTTTTGAAGAAGTATATTGAATGAATATTTGCTAACTCTTTCTTATTTTCCCTGTTCCTTTGTAGGCTTCTCTACAGTTTAGCCTTCAATGCCAGGTTTCTGAGACACCTTTGGTTTCTCATATCTTCTATGACAACACGGATGATCACAGGGTATGTGTTATACAGACTTAGAAATTGAGCTTAAGGGCACGGAAAGTGGCGATCTAGTAAAAAAGCACTGTAAGAAGGGGCTTCCCTGGTGGCGCAGTGGTTGAGAGTCCGCCTGCCGATGCAGGGGGCGCAGGTTCATGCCCCGGTCCGGGAGGATCCTGCATGCCGCGGAGTGGCTGGGCCCGTGAGCCATGGCCGCTGGGCCTGCGCATCCGGAGCCTGTGCTCCGCAACGGGAGAGGCCACAACAGTGAGAGGCCCGCGTACCGCAAAAAAATAAAAAAAATTTTTAAAAAAGAAGGTATTTTTAAGTACTACTTATACTTAGCTTATTTCATATTAGAAGAAAAATTCTGGATGGTCTCAATTTCACAAAGTGAAAAAATTAATGCCTAACTTTACAGTTGTTTATCTGTGTATATTATTAAGAGTATGGCTTTATCTGAGGGTAAATTTGTTTTAAAAATCCTAGTCAGGGGCTTCCCTGGTGGCGCAGTGGTTGGGAGTCCTCCTGCCGATGCGGGGGACGCGGGTTCGTGCCCCGGTCCGGGAAGATCCCGCATGCCGCAGAGCGGCTGGGCCCGTGAGCCATGGCCGCTGAGCCTGCGCGTCTGGAGCTTGTGCTCCGCAACGGGAGAGGCCACAAGAGTGAGAGGCCCGCGTACAGCAAAAAAAAAAAAAAAAAAAATCCCAGTCAGGACTTCGCTGATGGCCCAGTGGTTAAGACTTCCCTGTAGGTGGTTATGGGTTCAATCCCTGGTTGGGAACGAAGATCCCATGTGCTGCGTGGCACAACCAAAAACCAAAACCAAAACCAAAACCAAAACAAAACTAGTCATGTTTTGAAAATCAGAAACTTGAAATTTCTTTGCTTCATATGTCTTTTCTCTGTTTTTGATAGTGAAAATATAGATTTGAAGCAAATTTACCACCATTACAAACATTAAAACATATAAAATATTGTAGAAATTGGTTTCTAAACATTTTTGTTGAAATAATTTGATTTTTTATGTGAATCGTGTAACTTGAAAGCTAGAATCTTTAATATACATATTTATTGAATGCATAATATGTAGAGAATTCAGTATTCAAAAGTCCTTCACGGTAAATGGACGGAGGCCATTACCATGATGAATTTCTCCTCTGGGGTCTGAGCCAATATTTCTGTACTGTAGTGTGAAAAGAAGTGTGTAACTCAGTTCACTGGAGACTCAGCTTCTAAAGTGCACTTGCACGCGGTGGAGATCACAGCCAGCACCATATTGCCTGCAGCCGCGAGCCAGCCTGTCCTGGGAGGGAAAGCACTTCTTTGTTTTAGGGCAAGCCTTTGGAAAGAAGAGGGTTTCCGTTTTATATATGTATGTATATACATTTATATATATTTGTATATATTTATATACATATTTATTTATTTATTTTTGTCTGCGTTGGGTCTTTGTCACTGTGTGCGGGCTTTCTCTAGCTGTGGCGAGCAGGAGCTACTCTTCGTTGCGGTGCGCGGGCTTCTCATTGTGGTGGCTTCTCGTTGCGGAGCACGGGCTCTAGGCGAGCAGGGCTTCAGTAGTTGCAGCACGTGGGCTTCAGTAGTTGTGGCTCACGGGCTCTAGAGCGCAGGCTCAGTAGTTGTGGTGCACGGGCTTAGTTGCTCCGCAGCATGTGGGATCTTCCCGGTCTGGGGGCACGAACCTGTGTCCCCTGCATCGGCAGGCGGATTCTTAACCACTGCGCCACCAGGGAAGCCCTCCTTTCCTTTTTCAAACAAATTTTGTATTCTTTTGAGGCAAGAAATAGAAAGCCTTACTGGTGGGTGAGTTTGGGGTGTCCAGCATTTCACTGTGCATCTACCTGCAGTCTCCCTTGGTGTGTGACACGGTACACGTGTGGCGCTCTTTGGGTCTCAAGCTTGTTACTGTGGTGTGTGGAGGACGAGATGGTTCCGTTTCAGCGCCTTCGGGTGAGTCCCAGCCAGCCCTGTGCCAGAGGAGCCGAGGTACAGTCCTCTTCCCACTGCTAGAGGAAGGGAAGGGTGCTTGTAGCGTAACTTTGAGTTACTTTCACGTTTTTTTCATGTAATTTTAATGCATCTTAACATGACTGAAGGGAGTTTTGAATGACAGCACTGGAGCTGATGAAACTCAGAAGGGTGGAGCCATGTCTCTCGTCTCAACAGTCAGCAGCAGTAGTAGAGATGTGAGAGAGAGAACTGAAGGTCTAGAAAATATCTTTATATCCTGTGATTTTTCAAATTAAGATGTAAGGTTTCTAGGGGTGTGTGTGTGTGTGTGTGTGTGTGTGTGTGTGTGTGTGTGTATGTGTGTGTATTTCAAACACTTATGACTATGCCCGCCTTGGAATTCATGAATGACAGGTTTGTTTAGGGCAAAAGAAGATTGGAGATCATTGGAACCGGAAATTTTCATTGATCTCCAAGTGTCTCAACTTAGCAACAGAGGTCCTGTCCTGGCTGTGCCTGCTGATTGCCTGTTTGTTTATGGCGTTTGTCTCCTGGTGAGGAGATGGAGTCATGTGTGTGAAAGGAAAATGAGATAGTATTGATTATATTAAATTATTAATATTATAAGTTAGTAAAGTCATAAAAATTTTTAAAAACTCATTATTTCTTAAAAGCTCATTTGAGAATGAATTTCTTTGTAATTTAATTTATTAAAATAAAGTCCCTCAAGAAACTTACAGTGTATTAACACATTCCTGATGTGTATCTCATCATATTTATTATGGGAATAAAATTAAGATGAAATACCTGATTTTCCTGAAAATGGCATTAAGTGTAACTTGAAAATGTCAGTGGTTTCATAGCGAGACTTACACAGCTGGGACTCCTGAGCTTCAGGGAGCATAAGGCTCATTAGAGGAGCGTGTCAAAGTGTAGACTTCTTTGCCCCCACCCTGAGGCTTGGGTTCGGGGCCTGGGTTAGAAGCCCCCGGGTCTGTGGCCTCACGGGCTCCTCGGTGATTGGGATGCAGGTGAAGCTGAAGGAGCGTATGGGCAGCTGGTTTCTGTTTTCTGATAGGCCTCTCTTTACCAAAACCTAACCTGAGGGTGTTTCGCCCTGTCACGGGCCTGTGTGGTGAGGCTGGTGTGGTTCGTTTATTGTCTTTAACTCACTAGGGCCTGTTTTGAGTATATCCTGTTGATTCCTTTTCACATTGGCTCCAGTGGTTAGTAGTACTTACAGTAGCCCTCTTAAAGCTTTTCAAGGCAAGAATGCATTCACCAGAAGCTTCTAGAGACCACGAGAAGCTCTTTCACTTAAGGGGGAGGGGGGCAGTTGCCCGGCCCCCTGTGGAAACCCCTGTACTGAGGGTGTGTACAGAGGTGAGGGTTTGTCTGAGGTCTCGTCTGTGCTCCTAATCCAGCCAACTCTCCAAGTCACGAATCAGTGTCTTTCCTTTCATTACAGTAAATTACGGACTTTTTATTTGCGCATAAGTCTTTGACCTGTTTTGAGAGGAGTATCTGAGTCAGTGTTGATGGCAGAAAGAGCAGTCAGCAGAGAATCGGGAGACATGTTCCACCCCAGTCCCAGCTGGATGAGACACAGGCACACAGCTGACCCTTCTTGCCGGCCACGCTTCCTGTCATTCACACGAACATGGTTAATTCCTTCTGCTTACCTCACAGGGGGTTAAAGAGAACAAATAAACTAATGTTGAATAATTGCCCTAATCTTTTTTTGAGGGAAGCAGTGTAAGAGTTTTATGCGTTCTTACATACATGTTGCGTAAGTGACGCCGATGCTGAATTCAGACCCAAGGATTATTGATGGGCCACAGCAGAAAGCGGCTTTATTGCCCTCTTAGATTCAGGAAATACTTTCTCCACATTGCAGCTGCTTAACTCGACCTGTGCCATGTTCCCCTAAATAGTGTGTGTTTGTCAGTATTATCCATTGTTTTTGTACTTCTGCAGTTAGTGACAAGGGAACTAAAAGATACAAACTATTAGTTTTACCAACATCAGCAAAACAAATGACCTTACCCTTTTGTTCTACTGTGTGGATGGCACAGGGCTAGACTCGGTGGGGGCGACCTGGGGGAGATGGGGGCTCCTGTCCTCTTGGGACTTGGCCACTGCTGTGTGGTGCCCCAGGCACACAGCCTTTTTCTGTCATCCCCAAGTTGGTGAGGAGGGAAGACAGCGTGCTTGTCCCTTTGTGTCTGCCCTCACTGCACTTTTATTTTGCATGGATGGCTTTCACTCAGCGTGGTGCTCTGTGCTGAGCGCTGGGGCCTTGTGGGACGCTGGCCCGAGTGTGCTGCTCCTCGGTGGGAGCCGAGCCCAGGCTGCACAGCCGGGCCCTGCCTTCCAGCCCTGGTGGTGGCATGCTGTCCCCTGAACTGTGCCCCGTGGACACCCTAGAGCTCCAGGTGGCTCATCTGAGCTGACCAAAGCCCCCAGTGAGGACAGCACCTCAGCCAGGCCTCACCTCCTGCTTTGCTCGCCCATGTGACTTGGGGCAGCGGTGGGCTGGCCCCTGGGGAATTTGCAGTCCTGACTCCTCGTCACACGTCGCCTCCTAGATAACTGTGGTTTGGGGGAAGTTGATGTTCGAGGTGCAGGTGCGGATGGAGGAAGGTGAGAGATCGATTTTGCCCACAAGGTCTGCGAACCCAGGACCGCCCGGACATACGGGAGAGGCCGCAGGGCTTTATCGTTGGGGGAGGAGCTCACGGGGAGCCTCTGGGAGCTGAATGTTCAGCGAGAGAAGGAACCGCATTTAACCCGGAGGGAGGAGTAAACGTGATAGCTCGCAGCTCCTGGGAGGGGAAAGAGACCAGCTCACCTTAGAGCTGCCCCAGGCGGTCTCGGGACTCCTCGTAAATGGGAGCAGTAACCAGTAACAGTAACGGGGCTGGTAGGTGGGAAACAAGGCCCAGTGTCTAGAGGGGAGACAGCCTGAAGGTTCTAGTTTGGGCTCAGCATTTAACTGTTTTTTGAATGTTCCTAAATGTAAGTGGCTGGATGAATTTTTCATGAGAACAGACCCATCTGCCTTTGTAGAGGGGAGAGGGGGTGTTTTTCAACATAAAAGTAAAGTGTGTGTCTTTGAGAGCGGCGTTACTTACTCTGTGGTCTTCCAGTGGACCTTGGGACCACTGGTTCGCTCTCAAGTTGCTAAGTTTATCCAGTTGAAGATAGTAGCAGGAGCATTAATAAAGAGTGGTGGCTTGGTGTCCTGTTCTCTAATTTTTGTCATTTGTTAACCTATATGGTTAGAATGACTTTGCCTCCCCTGGAAGTAGTTTAATTGCTAATGTAAACATTATTTTGCCTGATTATATTTGTCTGATGTCATGTCTTAATTTGTTCCCAAACTAAGTCACTGTGTTTTTTTTTCTCCTTTTTCCCAATTCTAGGTCTATGGTACCATTGCTTCAGGTGATATCAAGGGGTTCTCCTATGTCTTTTGAAGATTCTAGTAGAATCATCCCACTCTTTTACCTTTTCAGCTCCTTGTTTAGTCATTCACTGATTTCCATACATGATAATGAATTCTTCGGTGATCCCATAGAAGGTAAGAATTTTGAGGAATTGGTTTGTTGCTGACCTCATGGCCTATCCGTTTTCATAGGTGATAGAAAAGTTTTAAGCCTTTTAAGTCTTTCAGTGTGTGTTAAGAAATGAAAAAAAAAACCCAAATGTGATAGAAACTTGGATTATGTTTTCCAGTTGCAGGTCAGAGACAATCATCAATGATGCCTTTTACTTTAGAAGAGCTGATAATGCTGTCTCGATGCCTTCGAGATGCGTGCTTAGGGATCATCAAGTTGGCTTATCCAGAAACAAAACCAGAAGTTCGAGAAGAATATATTATAGCATTTCAAAGTATTGGAGTTACTACTAATTCTGAAATGCAGCAGTGTATACAGATGGAACAGAAACGATGGATTCAGTTATTTAAGGTAATGAGTATATGAATATTTTTGTTTACTGAGGTTAAATAATGTACAGATTTTTTTTTTTTTTTTTTGCCTGTGTTGGGTCTTCGTTTCTGTGGGAGGGCTTTCTCTAGTTGCGGCGAGCGGGGGCCACTCCTCATCGCGGTGTGCGGGCCTCTCACTGCTGCGGCCTCCCGCTGTGGAGCACGGGCTCCAGACAGGCACGCTCAGCGGCCGTGGCGCCCGGGCCCAGCCGCTCTGCGGCACGCGGGATCCTCCCGGACCGGGGCTCGAACCCGCGTCCCCTGCCTCGGCAGGCGGACTCTCGACCGCCCGCGCCAGCAGGGAAGCCCAGATTTTTTTTTGAATTGACTCATTTCAGAATACTCGGAGTACAGGTTTGTCTCAGGCATAATTGTTAGTTTGAAAAACTTTGAAGAGAAGCCATTTGCGTTTTACATTTGCCTCCTCTTGCGAGCCTTGTTTTTACGTTGTTACATGTGTATCGTCTGTGGATTTTGCCCCAAGTACTTCCAGTGACCAGCTGGTGCAGAGTTAAAATTGTTTTGTTTTCAGTTGTATTTTTCACTAAAAAACCTCTTACAGATTTTATGTATTTAATCTTTTAAGAAATTGAGTAACAAAGGTAGAATAAGATCATTAACTTAATGCAAGTTGAATATAAATTATTTTAAAATATCTTCATTTTTAACCGTGCAGACAGAGAAGTTATGAGTTACCGTGGCTGGAATGTTGGCAGGAAATCACCACCACTGAGAATAGAACTCCTGGGGTAGAAAAAGAGAAAAGAAAAACGGGGCTTGACTTCCCATGAAATTTCTGCAGCAGACACATCCAGTCAGCTAAAATCGCTCATTAACGGAGTGAGAGCAGAAGAAATGCATTTTCCAAATTGAATGCTAGATTTACAGTCCGTTTAATACTAGTGACCTCTCGCACGCTAATGTTCAGTTCGAGTCATCAGCTGTCCCTTTAGGTCTTTTATCACTGCTTTTGTCAAGCTATCTATTTAATGGAAAGAAGTTAATTGAATGAAAATGATCAACTAAGCTTGTATTAATATTGCTAATGGAACTTTCTTCTTGGCCATGTTTGGAGAAGGATGTCAAGCTAGACTTTAGGAAGGGCCCATTAATGCTTGCACTTAACCTGATGGGCTAATTAAGGACTGCTTATTCATCCTACGAGCACACGATAGGCTCTGTCCAGCTCATTCTGCCCGATTTTACAACACATTTCACTTATGAGCACGAGCATTAGTAGCAGTGAGAGTAACTGATAATGTTTTGATTGCACTGAATACAGTGCTAATGCATCACTGAATTTATAATTTGTGCAGATTGATGTAATATATGTTTGCACAATTTATTTTAATTATCTATCTCTATATTTCTAAGTAAACTTTTAGGGTCACTTGTTGAGCCCTTTTAATATATCCTTCCTTAAAGACTGACACTTTTGCATCTTTTCTAAGTTAAAAATAAGCTATATCGCCCATTTAAAACCTGTAGTTCTTATGTAAGTTTTTCCTGGTTCTGGGTATTAATGGTAGCATGTATGTTTTGCTTTTAAGTATTTAATTAAACTCTGGGATCTTTGTTAGTAAAACTTTCCGTTATGTATGTTATCAGGTTTTGTGTACAGTATCAGATAATTTCATTATTTTATAGCACCTGTACAGAATTTCATAGTTTTCATATGACAGACTTATTTTTAGGACCCAGAAACGTCTGAATTTAATAATGCTGTATAAGGTGTTTTTTCCCTGGTCCTATTTTATTTTGCTTAACCATTAAATGAAAATTTTGTAGTGAATTTTTTCTTACGCCTCAAAATGACTCATTACTACTTTAAGGATTGAGGGTTTTTTGTGTTCTTTTTGTTTTTTGTTTTTAAAGAATTAGGGTAAAAGTTCGCCTTTTTCTGGAACAGGATTGTTTTAGGCTTGAAATCGAGTTGTTATAAAGATCTTCTGAGTTTAGAACAGACTTGTTTGAAGACAAGTTTCCGAATGAGATTCCTGTTCTTTGAAAAAGACTTTTTTTTTTTTTTTGTACTGCCTGCTATTGAGCTGAGCCCAGAAAACAAAACAAAACAAAATCAAGGCAAGTCTTTGAAAGGATTCAGCTGCTATTAGTTTTTCTTTTAAAAAAAAAAATTATCCTTAATATGAAATAATAAGAATTTAACCCTCAGTGGTTGCTGTGTTTCAGACAATATTCTAAGGGCTTTACATATAGTAGTTCATGTAAAGCAGTCATTCTGTGAGGAGGATACTATAGTTATCCCCATTTTACAGATGAGGTCACATAGCTAGTAGATGATGGACGCAGCATGTGAACTCAGCTGCTCCTCTCCATTGTCCCTCTGAAAAGTATGAAAATAAACGTTTGGCATATTATGTATATTTCAGTGTCAAATTGTAGCTGAAGGATTCAAGGTGGAATCAACCAAAGAAAGTAGTAGCATTTTGCCAGTGACTTCCTGCGTTCTGTTGATTTTGACAGAGTTGAACATGATGAGAGCTGACTCCTTCAACCACCAACCATTTTCATTTTTCAGCCTCCTGATGGTCCTCTCAGACTAATTTCTGAGAGAGGCTCTGGGGGCTGGTCACAGAACATAGACTTTTAAGTGGATGGAGTCATCTTTCTTTGTCACTCTAAGAATTGAGGTCAGTGTCCAAGCCCTGCATTGACACTGCTAAAACAGTTTATGCATTTATCAAATTTATAAACTCCTTTTGAAGTGTAATTTACAGCTATAATCGCTTTAGCCCTGTGAGGCGATGGGAGGTCCTGTTTGATTTGCCTTCGTGTGCAGCTGCCAAACTGAACTGGAGCCGCCTGAAAGGAGGGACCGGGAGGGAGGCCACGCACCTGCCTTACCTGCGTGCACCAGACAGACAGACAGGGCTGCTGCAGTATGAGGGAGTTTCACTTTCCTGGTGGTTGGTTTGCATTTTTCACTTTTGAAAAGACTCTTTAAAAAAGTGAACCATGAAAGCCACAGCAGTGCCTCGTTGTCACGGAAACGTGCTGCTATTAACCGTCAGTGTTGGCCAGTGAGGCGAACCCAGGCTCCCTTTGAGGTGGCAGAGCCGCCCCGTGTCCTTCTCTGTGTTTGACTTCAAGAAATAATTTTGTAGTGTTTTAAACATGCTGCAGAATACTTTGACTTTTAAAATAACCCAACTTTAACAAATAGTCATGTTGACAGCAGGAATCCTTACTTACACTTAATGACTTTTATAGGCTAGGGTGTCATTACTGTCAGTTATTTAAACACCCACAGTGTTTATCCCAGAACATTGGCTCCACCCTCTGCTGGGGAATCATAAATAAAGTCGGTCGGACAGAGTCCCTGTTCTTTGAGTATCACTATATAATGAAAAAGAGAAACTTTCAACTGATGATGTTGAGCTAGAACAAAGCTAAGAGTATGCAGGATGGAAAAAAGAACTGCTAAAGTCATTCAAAACTTTGGATTACACTAGGAAAATCATCATTCTGGCCTTTTATGAGATGATAATATTAAGAGCTGGTACTTTACTGGTTTTTCTTGTATTTCATTTTTTTAAAAAAATTTATTTATTTATTTATTATTTACTTATTTATTTTTGGCTGCGTTGCTGCGCGCCGGCTTTCTCTAGTTGCAGTGAGCGGGGGCCGCTCTTCGTTGTGCGCGGGCCTCTCATTAAGGTGGCTTCTCTTGTTGCGGAGCACGGGCTCTAGGCGCACAGGCTTCAGTAGTTGTGGTGCGTGGGCTTAGTCTCTCCGTGGCATATGGGCTCTTCCAGGACCAGGGCTCGAACCCATGTCCTTTGCATTGGCAGGCGGATTCTTAACCAGGGAAGCCCTGTATTTCATTTTTACATATTCTTCATTATGAAATCAAAATCTAAAAAATTCTTTATTGTATATTTATCACATCACACATTTACCACACTTAGGTACCCATAAATTATGTGCTGTGTCCTATGCTTTGTTTTGAAGTTTTAAAATAATTACCTAAGATGTTCGAATTTACATAACCAGATTTAAGATAAAAAGAGATTATTACAGTTACCTTTCAAAATTTGGACTATATGAGTTTTTTTCTTGCAATAATAAAGCTAAATGTCAGTGATCTCCATTCAGAAATATCATAGTTGAACATCCATTGCTTTAAGTCATCATCAGATATATTATTATTTATATATATAAATTTATTCTATGGTGTAATATATGTAATGCTTAAGATTATTTCCCTAAGTTCATTAGTCAAGATTTTCTTGTGATCATCATAGCCAGTGAAGTTTCATACGTACAGTAATCTTGTGAGATAGTGCGTGTTAATTTAAGATCTTTAACTTGGACCGTTGTCAGGTGTGATTTTTATGAGTCATCTGTGTGTTTCTAATCAGTCATCTGCTTGGTCCTTTTAACACTGAGGTTAAGGGAAACCTGCTTGTAGGTGTCACCTGTTCTGTTTTTGGTGGTTTTTCTTTTGTCTGCGCGGCTTGTGGGATCTTAGCTCCCCGACCAGGGATTGAACCCTGGCCCTCAGCAGTGAAAGCACAGAGTCCCAATCCCTGGACTACCAGGGAATTCCCTGGTATCACCTGTTTTTTATTTCAGTGGCAAATAATCAAACACGCAGAACAGTTTTGTGCATTTCTGAGTATTTGCTTCAGTAATTTTGTTAGCTTTTGAGTATTAAAGTGAAGATCCAGCGCGGAAGAAGATGACTTGGGAGGCAAGAGTTAAACGTATCACGTGAAATATAATACTACTGTATTTATAACTGTTAAAGTCTGCCAAAACTGTGTACCACAGGTAGTTATTCCAGTGTCTGCTTGTTTGCTGTTTTATCTCGCATTTCTTAACACACTGGTTCTCAAGTCTCACTGTGTTTCACGACCTCCTAGGGATCAGTTAACAATTATTGAGGGGCTCACCTCAGGTGAACTAAGTTCCAGTTGCTGTTGGTGGTGCCCGTTAGGGTGTTTGTCAGCAGGAGGTTCTGAAATGCAGTTGTGTTGACCCACACGCCTGACTGTGCGGTGAATTCCCTTTGGGCAGATATTAGTAACCTCTGATCTCAGTTTGCAGACTTGCACCCCAGGACTGAAGTTAGTCCTGCCGGTCTCTCGGTGCTGGTCGTGTCTTCTCTAGTAGGCATGTCTGTGTGAGGAGATTTGTTAAAATTAACTGAAAGAGAAACTGTCTTCTGATCTCAACACTGTATTGATCCCGTGTAAAATCGTTACTTCAGTTTTCTTTACCTGTGACACTCTTTGGTCGGTTTACGTGGTTTTTTAATGGTTACCTGTGTAAACTTTGCTTTTTCAGTACTAAATATTTCTAGCAGTTTGTGATACTGAAAATGAATGCAGAGAAAGGGAATGTGTTTAAAGGTGTTCTGAAATCACGGAATGGATCCAGTTAAAATTTTCATGGTTACTTAAAATTTGTATTTTTCTCTAAAACTTAGAAGAAAAATAGTTCAAAGGAGAAGAATGTTCTTAGGGGATCTGACATTTCTAAAATATTTGGGGAATTGGTCCAGGGCTCATATTGCCAGATTTAACACATAAAAATATGTGTCACCCAGTTAACTTTGGATTTCAGATAAACAACAAATGCATTTTAGATACAAGTGTGTCCTGTGCAATATTTTGGATACGTTTATGTTTTTTAAAAATCAATATTTGAGACATATACTTTGAATAAAGCAATATTTGGGTCATATTTATACTAAAAAATTCATTTGACGTTTATCTGGAATTCATCTTTGTCTAGGTGTCCTGTATTTTCTCTGGCAGTCCTATTTAGGGCCCGTCTTCAAGTTTTCTTTCCTGTCAGCTTTAGTTTGTTAAGATACGCTTTTTCCACAGTGCCTTCTGTTGACATCCCTTCCTTGCCGTATCTCAGGCCCACGTCACTTTGTACCTTCTGCTTTCCTCCTTTCTCCTCCCACCCCCGTGCCTCCCTTCCCACCTCTCTCTTTCTCTCCTGTATTTTTGAAAGAGGATCAGTGATACTAGGATAGGACATTTTATGTTACTTCTTTTTCATATTTAGAATATGAAAATATGAAAGGGAATGCCATATATTGAAACTTTATAATGTTTAATTTCACAGTAATTTAAAAGAGGAATGTAAATTATGGCATTACCTCTTAGGTAGTTTGATAATGTTTGTGACCTATAGAAAAGAAATGTTCTCGTCAGCATAGATTGGATCGTGGTGAATACCAGGAGGTGGATGACAGCCTGCTCCTGCGGGTTAGGCAGCTGTGAACTTGAGCGTGTGCAGTGGGGATGGTCTCAAGAGTCTGGGGGATGTGTGAGAGCCATAAGTTAATGGGTGCAGTTAAACACACAGAAGTGTTAGAAAGCACGCCTTTTGTCAACAGTTGTGGTGTGTTGTGGGTAAATTTCAGCACAATGTCTATTAAATCCAGATTTACTCAAAATACTGATGTAATTGGTTAGGTAAAAGGAGAGATAAGACATAATGTGCGTCCTGCCACAAGACTGTACTTCACTCTCCACTGTTGGAAGAGCATCTGTTGGTGCGATCCGTGTGGACCTGACTGAATTTGTCCCAGACCCAGAGAGCACATGGAATGAACTTACTGGGATCTCATCTTTTCTTCTGAAGAGCAGTACCGAGAGACTTCCCGGAGTTGGTGCCGTAGGTCAATGGCCTTACTCTGTTTATGACCAGCAGTTAACCAGATAGAACCAAAGACTAGGCCTTTCTCAGTCTATCCCAGCTGCACTTAAAATCAGTCATGGTAAAACATTGCACGTGTGTAACCTGACCCCTGAGCAACTGACTGCTTACTTACGCTAGTTTCTGCTGATTCAAAAAGGACAGTACCATAGTATTACAGTAGGCTTTAAAATGCCACAAGGTAGACACCACAGCTAAATTGACAAGATATATCCACCAGTGTACAAGCTGTGTTCTAGATCTTGAGAGGCTTTTCCTAATGTGGTTTTGTCTGGATGGCCAAACTGCTCAAGCGTTACTTTTTCTCTGTCACTGGGCAGATCATCCAACCGGTGTTGGTGTCATAGTGGCCTGAGATATCGACCAAGGACCCTTTCTTACCCACTTTCGTTGGACACACAATGACATTTCCTAGTTCTTTATTCAAATTATATTTTACTGAATTAGAGGCAATGTGTACAGAAAGCCTGGCTGACTTTTTCAGAAAATACCAACATAGTCATTAACTTTATAGTAGTTGTCTGATCAACTCCTGGTTGTAAAGGTGTAAAACTTTGGTTTTACAACTTTGTGTTGGCTTATCTTTGCTTATTACAAAACACATTTCTATTTAATGTATAACTTCATGTCTTTTTTAAGTAGACAGTACCATTAAGATCTCTTTAATCGTACATCACAGAATTTATTATACAGTTGTCCATCATCCGGTACCTACTAGGTTTCTAGGTAGGTACTTGGGTTCTGTTCATGGGGGGCTTACCGCACAGCCAGAGAGGAGCTGATGCTCATCGGGAAGACAGCAGTGAAGGACTAGGCTGTGATGATGCGGGGGGTTGGGTAGCCAGAGCGTGTGGGGAGGCTTTCTGAAGGACGTTAGGCTGGGTTTGCGTGGAATTGCACTGGGACGCAGACCTAATTCCAGAGGCTTGCGTAAGGGAAATACTGAAATCGTCTTTCTTTTTGGAAGGTTGACAGGTGTGTCTAGGACACTGCTTCCCACCCCCCACCCCTCCCCCGCTGCCAGCAGCCTTGAATAGAGTGTTTTTTAGAAAAATAAGAAATGTGTTTTACCTTAGGGAAATTGCTGTACTTGGAGATGTCTTTTATTATAGCTCAAATGGGCTAATACGTTTCCCCATTTGTGTTTTAAAACTTCATTACTGCCTCCCTTGCAGTTTTTAAGAAATCAGCCCTTGCACACATTTGTGTTAACAATTTTTCTCTCTTTGCCGGTAGATATTAACTGCTCTGTACCTAAAACTAACTCCTGTAATCACAGGACGAGGCACTTTTCTGCAGACTGACCTGGTGGCGGTCTAGCCAGCTCTTCACCACGGAAGCCCGCGTCCTCTGGCACGGAGGTGAAGCGGTGCCGTGGCCTCTCGCTCCTGACCGGAAGTGTTGCCGTAGTTCCCGAGCCTGCGTGTGACGTGTTTCTGTTCTTCCTCTCAGGTTATCACCAACCTGGTGAAAATGTTGAAGTCCAGAGACGCGAGGAGGAATTTTTGCCCTCCCAACCACTGGCTGTCAGAGCAAGAAGATATTAAAGCAGATAAGGTGTTACTTTTAAATCTTTTTCATTAAACGTATTTTTTCAGCTTTTATCTTTTGGGGGAGAAGAACAAATCCTTTAAAGTTGTTAAAGTTATTATGTAACTAAATATTATCAGTAAACTTATGTGTTACTAACTCCTAGGTCACCTAGTAGAATGTAGGGCAATGTCATTGGCTTCCACATGCATCCTGCGTTTGTTGTTAATCCTAATTTGCTCTTAACCACAAAGTATATTGAAGCATAATGGGGTTTTGGGCTGTTGAAAAAAATGTTTTGCTTTTATTGTTATTTTCAGTATGTATTTAGTACTTAAGAGATGGAACTTATTTCTGGTTTTCTAAAGGGACAGAGAGAAATTTGAATATTACTAAGATCTAGATCTAAAGTAGATTAAATAGTATAATCTAGTTCAAAATAAATTAAGATAACATTAACAAAGGACGTGAGGTGTTTTCATTGTTGTTTGTCAGAGAAACGCATGACCGGATTCATCTCAGAAACCTGGGGCCGGGGGCAGAGGGTGGTGGGTCCAGAGGAAACAAGGTCACAGAGACGTTAAAGAAAGCAGGGCTGTTTTAGAAGCGTCGCTTCGTCCGCGTGGAGGATTGTCTCTTTGAGTTAAGCATGTGGCTTCAGCTCTGCCCACTGGCCCGGCTGAGATGCTGTGGCAGGTCCTGTAGCAGTGCAAGCCTCTGGGGCCCATGTTGGGGTTTCTGAACATTTCCCCCCGAAAAGAAAGGGTCCTCGACACAGTGGTTCGTGGCAGGTCCAGGGAAGAGGTGCGCGGGACGGTGGCGTGTTCTTTCCCTTGAGAGCAGGGGCCACGCGAGAGTGTGTGAGGGCCTGGGGCCGTCTCAGAGGGCTTTAGCAGCCAGAGGTGGAGGCGAGCGCCGGCAGAGTAGGTGCAGAGGACTAACCGTTAAGTGTGTTTGAATCTGTGAGTTCATAAGGATGCTAAAAAGAAGAACTTCATTAGCCATCTTTGTGGGATGCAAAGAAACCACCCTCATTTTAAATACTGGTAGGAAGAAGGAAGTAATCACACCTCTAGCCTGCCTTTCCCTTCTGAACTGTTCGTGGGCTAATCATGGAGTCGATGCTGTGAGAGCCTTCTCGACGTGGAAGTGTTCCAGCTGACAGCACGTGAAGAAGTTGTCTAGCCTGCCTGCCCTGATGAGGTTCGGTGTCGGCCCCCCACTCAGGTACAGTGGAGACATGGGCCGGAGGCCTGGGAGACGAGGGTCTGTGCTGCTGCTGTGCTCCAGGGAGACTGTCAGCTGAGCCAAGCAGTGTGTCTGGTGCCAGTTGACAGTTGACTGCTATTTTCCCACAAGTTCTTGCTGTCATCGCTGACCTGCGACCAACGGTGCTGAGCACGCATGCCTCTCGAGGAGAGAACACCATCCACCTCCGAAGTGTTTCTCCCGGAAACCAAGCCTGGTGAAACTTCCAGATGTAATGACACATTTATAGGAAATGGAGGGGCTAGAGGTACATGTTGACACCCTGATGCTGCAATTAGCAAAATCCACACGATGGGGAAGATTACAGGACAAATGCTTCTGCTTTCTCATCAAAGTCACAAAGGCAGAAATAAGGGCTGAAGGGACCTGACAGATGAAAAGGATTCAGAGACAGTATACTATACCAGACTTATATGGATGCTCATTCAGACAATTTAAAAAAAATGATGAGAGTGAACATTTGCTAATAGTGAGAAATTAATTTTTTAAGGGTGATGTGGTTTTCTTCATAAAGCAGTCATATTATGATGATTTACTATGTCCAGATATTACACATCGTTAAATAGAACAAGTAGAGATTTCCCTGGAATGTATTTAGAAAAAATAATTACAGTGTAAAAGTGCAGAAGAGCAGCCAGCATAGGAGAGAGGTTACGAAAAGGTCTCCTGGAAAGGACGGGAGATGGAAGAGAGGGTTGTAACTAAATAAATGTGAAACACTGATGCCCCTCGAATGAGGCAAGGTGGACGTGTGTGCTGGGACACAGGGAAGGGCTGGCTAAGCAGGGTGTGTGGTCCCCACAGGTCACCCAGCTCTACGTCCCGGCGTCCAGAAGTGCTTGGAGGTTCAGGCGAATGGGGAGGATCGGCCCCCTGCGGTCCACCCTGGATGGTGAGTGCCCTGGGACCTCGCTCTTTTAACTCGAATGTATTGAGGTGTAGTTCACGTACTGTGATGTTCGCTCTTTAGTCTACTGGTCTGTGATTTTTGACTGTGATCAGCCAGGTAGAGGAGTTTCATCGTTCCAGAAAACACCTCATGCCTTGGTAGCCAACTCCTTACCCTGGCCCCTGGCAACCACAGGTTGGTTTTTTTGTCCCTGTATGTAGTTCAGCTTTTTCCAGAATGTCTTTAAATTGAACCATACAGAGTGTAGCCTTGTGAGTCTGGAAAGGAAGGTACACACAGTAACGAAGGTTTTAAACCATGTTGCAGTAGGTCTGGAGTCCCCGCCACTGTCTGTGTCTGAGGAAAGACAGCTCGCCATCCTGACAGAGTTGCCCTTTGTGGTTCCGTTTGAGGAGCGAGTAAAGGTATGGAATTTGTTTTCTTTCCATGTGTTTTGTGGTTATTTATATCATCTCAGAGTTAAAAAGTAACACCAATGGAAGAAATCTCTAAAGTTGCCTAGTGCCTATCTGATTAAATAATTTATTTTTTTCTCATTAGATTGTTAATAGTTGACCACGATTTATAAAAGCATAATCCAGTCAAATACCTCTTGAAAAAATGTTTTGTTTGTATTCACCAACTTATTTAGCAATTTCTGAAAACTACTACACTTCTGGCTTCAAGAGGGTGTTTTTTAGGTCTGCTCACTCTTTTCACAGGATGAACACTTAAAGCTATTGACGTTTCTTCATTAAAACACTTACACACTCACATATACACATGGTGTTGCATAATAATTCCTGAGTGCCCTCTACTGGATTTTTAGCATGAAAAAAAAATGACTTGAATTTTATCACTACAGAGATATTCCTCCTAATATTAACGTACAGCTTTCCAAAGCTCCTCCTCTTCCCTTCGCCATCTGGAGTTGTGTAAAAGGTTTCTTGCAAAGGGAAATACTGGAAATATGACATAGCATGGGATTTTAAAAATTTGTTGTGAAGTGGGGAAAAGGAACAATATTACAAATATACAAACACTGCACGTTTACTGATAAGGCATAAAATCTGTATTTGATACCTTGGCCTTTAAAACTTGTTTCGGAGTTTATGGAGATACGAAAGTTAAAGTTGAGATTTATTTAGCAGTTTTTCCTTTTGGTTGCTTATGTTTATAACGAAAAATCTGTTGTTTTCAAGTAACCTTATAATTTCCCCTCCGTTAGATCTTTCAAAGGTTGATTTATGCAGATAAGCAAGAAGTTCAAGGAGATGGTCCATTTCTGGATGGAATTAATGTCACGATAAGAAGAAATTATATTTATGAAGATGCTTATGACAAACTTTCCCCAGAAAATGGTATATATAATTCTCTCTGTATGTGTACATATGGCAGGGGGAGGCTGGGGGATTATAGAAAAAGGTGGTGATTATCTTGTTCTGTAGTGACTGTTCAAAACAAACGTAGTAGGTCAAATTTGGGGGATGTATATTATCAAACAATAATTCTGAGATTAACAAATAATTACTGCTACAGAAGCCTTCCGAACACTGATTTGTTGTTTGAGGCAAAAAGCTCTTCTTTCCCCCAAATGTCTGTCTCTAAAATTTAGTTGACAAAAAAGCTACGATTCTGAAAATGTCGTTTGCGACAGTCTATTTATGTAAACGTCATAAATTGTAAGCCAAGTTAAATACACTAATACAAACACCATTGCAATCCAAATTTCTTTATCAAAGGTTAAGTGTGCTTCAGTGACACTGCTATCAGATAAAAGAGAATTATATTGTAACAATAATTTGGACAGCATTTAGAGGTCAGTGACTCATTT
Organism: Platanista minor; assembly: GCA_004363435.1. NCBI lineage: Eukaryota > Metazoa > Chordata > Mammalia > Artiodactyla > Platanistidae > Platanista > Platanista minor. The sequence goes on from RJWK010010033.1 coordinate 30,760, forward strand.
TGTCTTATGTTACTCTTTGACACCCAGTGTTAAAAGTTTTAGTGTTATTAATATATATATTAATAATTTTAACTTCAGAATATGGTATCCGTGATATTACATTAAATCAGTGTTATTAGCAATGCAGGTATTAAAAATGAAAGCCTGGCAGGCTCCAGCTCACGTCTTTGGGAGGTGCTGGCAGGCTGTCAGATACAGAATAACGGTTGCCTTTTCTTCCAGGGGAGTAATTGCATTTTCTTCTAGGAAAGCAAAACCTCTCATTTTGAATATTTTTCTTTCTTCTTAGATAAAGAGCTAATTTTGTCATACTGTGGAACAGTGGAGGAACGCTAACATCACTTGTTCCCTTACTCTGTTCCAGGTTTTGTGTGCAGAATTTTTGTCCTTAACCCAGCTTAGTTTTGTCGTTTAATCTGTGCCATTGCCCTCTGAGGTCAAGTATCACAGACTGAGACAGAGTTTTAACTCAAGTCTGACACAGGCTGTGAGCTCTCCCCTATACCAGGTTACTGTTGCCTAGGATGTCGTGTTTTCAAAACTTTTTGTGTGAGTGGGGCAGAAATCAGGTATTCTGACACCTAGTCTAACGTATTTTTGGGGAAAAAAATTCTCCCTCCTTTGGGATCTACAGCCCTTCATAAATCAATTATAGTAGCTGTTGTATTGTGTTACATGTTACTGTGTTAGCAGTTTCTGTGTCCGTGTCTCCCACTTGACTGAGGCCCTCATGGTCTAAGATGGGATCCTGAATCCTTGTTCAGCCCCCGCAGCTAGCTAGTGCTCAGTAGATGTTTGTTGAATTTGTGATTGAAAACAAGAAAGACAAGACCTCTAACGGAGTCATAAGTTGGCAGACGGCTGGCACAGTGTTCAGAGAAGAGCTGAGATGTGCTTGATGCTGGAGGGCTTCCTCAGATGCAGGGCGTGAGCCAGGTCTTGGGAGCCATGTCTCCCAGGCTGGGTCACCGCAAAGGGCGTGGACGTTCACAGCCGACCCGGTTCTGCACTTGGTGGACTTGGGCTTCCTGCAGGCTAGTGTACGTCCGTGAGCTCTTCAGCCAAAATGAGAACATGTGCTTAGCGGCGATTTTCAGTTAACTTTATTTCATGGAGATTAAGACATTACTGCTCAGTGATAATAAGCCCCAAATTTCCTAATGAATCCTTAAGCTTAAAAATGATTTAAAAGTTAATCACACTCCAGTTCTCTAGTTGTTCAGGCTGATAAACTCTTGAGTTTAAAGATTTTGGAAAAGTCTTACAATATTTATGTTATAATGCCTGAAATTTTTTTTTTTTTTTTTTGCGGTACGTGGGCCTCTCACTGTTGTGGCCTCTCCCGTTGCGGAGCACAGGCTCCGGACGCACAGGCTCAGCGGCCATGGCTCACGGGCCCAGCCGCTCTGCGGCATGTGGGATCTTCCCGGACCGGGGCACGAACCCACGTCCCCTGCATCGGCAGGCGGACTCTCAACCACTGTGCCACCAGGGAAGCCATATAATGCCTTAAATCTTTACAAGTGTTCTCTCAGGCCTTCTTAATAAGAATTTTTAAACCATATGTCAAAATTGTTTGGTATTTTGCTATGCAAATTGTAAAATTAAATATCATCTCAGAATGTTTAATTTACTTATGGAAAATTGGTTTGAAGTGCTTCGTTGACTGATCATTTACATATAATCAATTAATAGGATTATTCCATACATCATCTAGTCATTAAAGCAAGTCCATTCTTTATGGGTTCTTATATCTCATATCATCTCAGAACAGTTTTCTGAAGTGTGGGTTTCACCCCATCTGGCAAGTGAACTGATCTTGTGTGGAGCTCAGAGAAGTTGAGTGACTTCTTTTTGCAGTGGGGAGCCAAGCAAGCAGAGTGACACGGATCCTGGCGCGGTGATGCCACGCACACTCTTTCCACCGTGCCACCACCCAGCAGCATTTTACCTGGGTGAGAGCGTGGGTTGGATGTTAATTTCTCCTTGTGGAGACTATGGAGAAGTGACTGTATTTGCTCTCAGGAGTGTTGTGAGGGTTAACGTCACAGTGAGCTCTTGGTGTCATCCATTGTCTGGGATGAGATTTGCTAGAGCTGGCTCTGAGCTGTTCTGGACTCCATTTCTGAGAGCCTCACTTGTGCTCTTGTGTGTTGGTTGGTTGGATTCTGTTTTGCTTCATGGGCAGGGTTTATTACATTGTTTTTCTGAAGAAGAAGTGATAATAGGGTAAAATCAAAGTACAGTTGACCCTTGAACAATGCAGGTTTGAACTGTGCGGGTCCATTCATGCAGATTTTTTTCAAGAAATATATTGCCAAACTTTCTGGAGATTTATAACAATTAGAAAAAACTTGCAGATAAACCGCGTAACCTAGAAATACTGAAAAAATTAAGAAAAAGGTATGTCACGAGTGCATAAAATATACGTATTGATATATACTAGTCTGTTTTATCATTTACTGTCAGAAGCATACAGAGATCTATTATAAGAAGTTAAAGTTTATATCAGAACTTACAGAAACACTCGTAGAAGGTGTGTGGCGCCCTCTTCACAGTTAGGAGAAAGGTAAACAAACGTGCAGGTGCCTGTAGCGCACGCTGTCCTGCTTTAACGATCTCTTAGCCGCCTCTTGTTGCTCCTGCGCTGAGTTCAGTGTGGTGTGGACCCTCTTGAGACAAGCGTGACCCTCATCACCTGCGCCTGAGCACGTCCCCTCCAGGAAACCGCGAATCCAGTAAAAAGTGATCGCTCGCGGTTCTTGTGTATTTTCCCTTGTGCCTAGTGCAACCCTGTGAACCTTAGCTAACACGAGGGACCAACACAGAGTGCTGCTAGTGATGCTGGACGTGCTCCCAAGAAGCAGAGAAAAGTCCTGATGTTACGAGAAAATGTTGGTCTGGTTGATGTGTACCTGCAGCTCTGGTTACTGCCACTTCAAGACAACTGAATCCACTGTGAGGACCGTTGTAAAAAAAAAAAAATAAGAAAAGGAAATTTGTGAAGCTGTGGCAGCAGCTACACCAGCAGGCACAAAAACCTTGTAATTTTTGTGACATACCTTTTTAATCTCATTGAAAATGCATGCAGGATTGCTGTAAGAAAGGCGTATCTATAGACTCTAATATGATTTGAAAAAAAGTCTTTATATGTGACAACTTTTTTTTTCTTCGATGCATGTTTTATTAATTCTCTAAATGTTTAATTTCCAATGACATTGATGTCACTGAAAATTAGTAAGGAACTGTGATGTATTATTTTCATAACATAATATTTTAAGTTTACATATTTTATTTATACAAAAGCCAGATATGTTTTCAGTTAATTTCCTTTTTCTAAAAAATTTTCAAACTCAGAAAATACATCCACGTGTTTTGTTAAAGGTTTGCATTTCCCTTACATACTTTCAAATTTACTTTCTCTTACTGGTCGTAAAAAAAGAATAAACCGTCTAATAACCGTGTTGCTTTGAAAATTGTCAAGAGTTTTCAGGAGAGCCTTAAAGTTGTCAAGAGAGCCCTAAAACGTATTTCCAGTCTGTTCAAAATAGTGTGTTATAGCGCTGCTTCGTATCTTATATGACAACTTAAAGCAGGAGGAAGGTGAAGAGTCAAAAGCTGAAGAATTTACCGCCAGCAGAGGATATCTTGATACATTTGGGAAGAAGTGTGGCTTTAAAATTGTCCAGATAACAGCAGAAGCAGCATCTGCCCACCAACAGGCAGCAGATGAGCTCCCAGACGCTGTTAAGAAAATCGTTGAGCAGAAGGGACATCTGCCTGAACAGGTTTTTTAATGTAGGCGAAAGTGCCCCATTCTGGGGGAAAACTGCCACAAAGGACATCTTTTAGTAAGGAAGAGAAGTGAGCGCTAGCATTTAAGCAGGAAGGGACAGGAGTGCAGTTGGGTGTATGGTCAGGACTGCCCTCATCTATAAAGCTGCTCACCCCCAGCCTCTGGGGGAAAGATAAACACCAGCTGTCTGACTTTTGGTTGGACAACAGGAAGGCCTGGGCAGTGAGAGCCCTTTTTCTGGATTGGTTCCATCAATGCCTTGTCCTTGATGTCAGAAAGCACCTTGTTGGTAAGGGGTGGCCTGTACAGTTCTTTTGATATTGGCAGTGCCCTTAGCCACCCAGAAACCCGCGAGTTCAACACCGAAGGCGTAGAAGTGGTCTGCTGGCTCACGAAACGCACCTCTAATCCAGCCTCTAGATCGGGGGCCACAGGGGCCTTTCAGGCTCGTTACACATGGTGCCCCTTGGAAAGGCTTGTCACCGTGATGTCAGAGAACCCAGCAGAGAGAGCATCGTGAGAGTCTGGGAGGATCCTACCATTGATGATGCCATAGCTGTTATAGAAAGAGCCCTGAAAGCCACCAAGCCAGAAACAGTACAGTCCTCCTGGGGAAAGGTGTCCGGATGCTGTGCATGACTTCACAGGATTTACGTCAGAGCCAATCAAGGAAATCATGAAAGAGATTGTAAATATGGTAAAAAAAAAAAAAAAAAAAAGGTGGGGTGAAGGTTTTCAAAATATGGATCTTGGAGAAAAAAGGCAAGAGCTAGTGGGCACCAGGTGAGAGGAGCTGGCAGAAGACGAATGGGCGGAGAAGAGAGCCTCTGAGGCACAGCCAGTGTGGCAAGGACAAGGCGCAGAAGAGCGCCTGGCAGCAAGCTGGTGTCAGGCCGCCCGGCGCAGGGGCAGGAGGGCTCTGACCGTTCAACGCCGCCCCTGACTTTTACACCTTGGACCCTTCTGTGATGTGGGCACTGAAACTAAAGCAAACAGTGGAAGAAGGATTGGTACCGTATAGAAACAGTTCTAGAGAAATAAAAGAGCAAAAAGTCAGGCAGAAATTGTGATCTGTTTCCATAAGATTGCACCAAACGTGCCTGCCCCTCCTGCCTCGCCTTCCACCTCCCTCAGCCCTGCCACGGCCTCCTGCTCGGCCGAATCAGCGTGAGGACGAGGAGGACGAAGGCCTTTGTGATGACCCACTTCCACTTCACAGTGAGTAGTCAGCACGCTGCACAGTGAACAACTTAGCTGTTGTGTATGTGAGTGTCTTCCTGGGAAAGTCTAAGAACTAGCTGTGTGAGACATTTCTGTGTCATCATCGTCGTCACCCAGGTGTGCATCATGCGGACAGACCATCGTGTGCAGGACTTGTATTGAAGTGGACAGCCTGTGCTTACATAAGTGCAAAGTGAGTGACACTAACTATAAAATTAATAACGTGTTAGCTTTCTTACTCTCAAAACATTGCTTTCAAAGTTACGTTACCATACAGTATGCCTCCCTCTCTCTTGTAATTGGAGAAACTGCTTATCAGCTTATCATCACGGGTAAGTGATTTTTAAAAACGTGCAACAATGTTACCAATACTGTATTATGAATATGACTATAATGGTGTATGCCATAAACATTCTATAAGGATTCATTCCTTAGTGTATAGGCTAGGCTACCATAAACAATCATATTCTTGATGCTTTGTTATCAGTGCATGAATCATTATACCTGTAAACAAATAGGAATTTCGTTTTCACATTATCTTTTCATTTTTGATGTCTAGTGTTAGTAATGTGTATAACATCTACAGTGTTTCGTATCGTATAAGACAGTGTTGGTGTAGGTGCTGACAGCCAGGCGATTCATCTTGAAAGCAGATGATGTAAACTTGACATGTCAATAAATACAGTACAGTACTGTGAATGTGTTTTCTCTTCCTTATGATTTTCTTAATAACATTTTTCTTTTCCTAGCTCACTTTATTGTAAGAGTAGAGTATATAATATGTATACCATACAAAATATGTGTTAATCGACGGTTTATGTTGTTGGTAAGGCTTCTGGTCAGCGGTGGGCTATTAGTAGTTAAGTTTTGGGGGAGTCAAAAGTTACACGTGGATTTTCAACTGTGTGTGGGCCCCTAAGCTCTGAATTCTTCAAGGGTCAACTGTAATATATGACTTAGGTGCCCCTGCCCCAACCTTACTGTATAAGTAGATACTTTTAATCTGTCTATTGAATCAAGTAGTGGCAAGATACCTAGAAGACTAGATTTGATTCTAACAATATTGTGCTGTTGTATATTGCTGCTTACAGAAATGAGCCTCAGGGAACCACAGAATCTCAGTTCTGGCCACAATTGAGGAGGCGACGTCTGTGAGTGGCTGTGGAGCCTCTGAGATACAAAGACCCGCCCGCAGCCACCCCACCCCCCACCCCACCCCCCCAGCCGTGGGTTAGCGGCGGGCCTTGGCTGAGCATTCACCACGTGCAGAATGTTTACACTTCAAATTTTTCAGAAACCTGCTGCTGCTAACTGTTGACATTAAGTTTGAGAAATACTGTACGTGACAAATAAATGCTTATAGTTTATCCTGAAAACTGAGTATTGAGAGGATATATGCAAAGGTCACAAAGAGCCGACTGTATTTTTGTGTTGCATCCACAGTTATCTTCTGCTTAGAATTCTTTCTGCATTTTACCTAGGCCTTGAGAGTGAACGTGTTTGGTAATTGTATTGATCAAAATAGATGCAAAATAACATTGTTTGTGGAATTTAATCATCAGTGAAAAGCATGTTCTTCATTTAAGTGTAGTTAAATTTTAAAAATCAAAGAATGCGTTTTAGTAGAAAAGAACCTATGCTTTGTAGGTAATAGACATGTTTTAAAATTACAGCACTACCCTTTACAATATTAGCTGTATGTCCTTGGGTAAATCATTCAACCTTCCCTGTCCTTGGGTTTCTCACACGAGAATGGGGATATTCTTAACCCAGAGGTTGTTAAAGGGTTGGAAGTGATTAATGTATGTGAAGTTCCTGGCGTGAGTTCTGCCAGCTCGGGGTAGACATCAGCGGTGGTTATTCCCTCACAAGCACGAGCGCAAGAGGACGCTGCTGCCGCCTCTGGTTGGGTTTGTTTACTCCTGAGGGAGGTGTGGGCAACTGCACTGCCCTAGAGGAGAGCTCGCCGGGCGCAACTTTTGTCCCTGTGGCAGGATGGGTGGGCGGCCCTCTCCTGTGCAAGTGCCGTGGGCCTCAGTCCACGTGTTAAACTGTCGACCCTGTTTGAAGTGTAGGATAGAATATTCACACCCCAGGTCCTGTGACCTCAGTACCGACACTCGCACATCACAGTGCTGGGGTTCAGCTGAACCGACATTCTGCTAAACCCCTTTCCGGGGTGTTTTCTAGAGCTCACCTGTCCCCTGAGATGCTTTGGGTCAGATACGTGTGGGTGACTGCACACTGCCAGAAAGACAGCTGCAGTGCAGACCCGGGTGCAGCCCTGTGACCTGGGTTCAGTTGCCCTCCACCTGTGGCTCTTGATGTGCAAAGCACCTGAAGGACATTGGTGGGAAACGGTGAAGGACGCGTCAGTTACTTTGCCAGACCTGCTCCCTGATTAAGCCAGGGAGCCCCTGGTTTTGACTTGTGGTAGAATCACGTCTAGTGGCCCGTATCTGGGGCCTGTGCCCTGAAGCCTGTGTCGGAGGCTACTGTATTCACTGCACGTGAGTCCGGGGCCTGGCATCCCTACTTGTGCAGTGCTGTCCTTAGGAGGACCTGTGTGGAAATGCCCCTCACATGGCAGGCAGACTCAAGCCACTTAAAAATTGCACATTGTGGCACATTAGGTAACCACAACTCCCCCCCATTTTTCAGCCAAACATCGTTTCAACTGACGTAGATCCTGGCGCTCTGGCCCTCGTGTCCTTCGCCTCTTGCAGAAGGCCTTTGTAGTGTTAACTTCATTGACCTCTGCTTTGTTCACTTTTCTTTTGCCTTTCTTGGTGATAGTTTTCTGTTCCAGCATTATCCTCAGGTCCTCGATTCCATTCCCCTCCTCCTGGTATTCGAGTTTGCTACATCCTTTAGCACATGTGGGATAACTGTGTTTTCTGCCAAACACACCGCCCCTGCCTCACTGCACTCTTGATCTGTCAGCGTCAGTGCAAAGGACCATCTCTCTTCCTCCCATTGTAGGCTCTGAGGGAAATACTGGTCAGTCTGTCTCATTGTCTCTTTTTAATGTTGATTTTTTTTTTTAAGTCTTGCATTAAAATATTTTTAATATTCTTGATCCCCTTACCTAACTTCCTATAATACCAGCTTATTTTATTGCTTTTTAAAAAAATATTTTCTGCTTGCCCCATCCCCCCTCTCTTAACAGAGCCTGATTTGAAAAAGCGGATCCGTGTGCACTTACTCAATGCACATGGCCTGGACGAAGCTGGCATTGACGGTGGTGGTATTTTCAGAGAGTTTCTAAATGAACTACTGAAGTCGGGGTTTAACCCCAACCAGGGCTTCTTTAAGACCACTAACGAAGGGCTGCTGTACCCCAACCCAGCTGCCCAGATGCTTGTGGGGGAGTCCTTTGCCAGACATTACTACTTCCTGGGCAGGATGCTTGGAAAGGTAAAGTAAACTTTATGTCAAAACGGATCTCAGACCACGGGGTGTGGCAGTTCGGTGCTTCTGTGTGGTTACCGTCTGTTTCATTGAAGATCTTTATTCAGAATTGCTTACGTAATTTTGATGAACCCCTGAATCGTGTTTTCTTACGTAATAGCTGCTTTATAGCATTATACGTTTCATACACAGTTACGTACATTGAAAAATTATTGATATAGTGTAGAAAACATGGGAAGCATGATATAAAATTCTGTTTATACAGATAGAATTCTGTTTATCTGCTAGCATAGGTATGAGTACTGTAAATATTTTGTCTTTTCACAGTTGTCTTGTTGATAATCAGTGTTAAAAGTGATTCTTTTAGGGTTCTGTAAAATTTTCAAAGTGCTGTGAGATGGAAGGCCATAGTTATTCAGTGTAGTTTAACTGTTATATATGTTGTATGCAGACTCTTGAAAATTGGCCACTTAAGGATATTACGGTAATGCTGTAGTAACCAGAATGTTACACCTGATGGTATACACCATCTATACAAACACACCTTACCCCTTATTGTAAATGAAAGGAAAATTTAGTTATATAACGTAGTGGAAACTTCCTAGTTAATGGTGAAACTTTCAAAGCACACCTTCCCATTAAAGTCAGAACAGGACGAAGGTACCCACTGAGGCCAGTCCCACTTATTGTTGAACTAGAGCAGTGCTGGCCTTAGTCTGTTCAGGCTGCTGTAACAAGACCCCACAGACTGGGTGGCTTACAGACAACAGAAATTGACTTCTCACGGTTCTGGAGCCTGGTGTCTGAGATCAGGGCACCGCCTGGTTTTATCTGGTGGAGGCCCCCTTCCTGGTTCAGAGCTGGTGCCTGCTCCCTGGGTCTTCACATGGCGGAAGGTTCCGTGGGGCTTCTTTGCAAGGGCCCTAATCTCATTCACGAGGGCTCTACCCTGGTGCCCTAAGCACCAGGGGCCCCACCTCCTGACGCCGTCACAGTGTGTGTGGGGTTTGGGGGAAACGCAGACGTTCAGACCGTGGCATAGCTTGTGGGCTGCCATAGGCGGGACGCAGGAGGTGGGGCTCCAGTAACGTTGGGAGGGGCTCTTCCCCACAGCTCGGGTCCAGTCCCCCAAGAGAGGGATTCTTCTTTTTTTTTCTTTTTAATTGATTACTAGCATTTTAAGTTAGGGAAACGTTTACGTACAAGGTTATTTTGTTTGCTTCTTTGCACTTAAATTGTGTTGATGATTACTAATCCTAACAGGATGTGGCTGGCAAGTATCCCACTGAAATCAGTAGTTGAAACTTATGCCCAGCTGTTGCGAGGCGGAAAATCATCTGGTTATTCCCATAGGAAATTGAAAATTAATGATTCTTGGTTTTGAATGAATGAATTCATTCATTCCACCAGTCGTAACTTACAGAGCATGGTGCGTTTGGGGAAGTGTGCAAGGATTCTCTGGTGCTCAAACTAACTAACTACCAAGTACTCACGGTCATGACAGACAAAAAGTTTTACCCCAAGTCTACCGTCTGAGTCAGCAGGCCATTGCAGTGTCTGGCGGGTGGAGGTGGGAGGATCATCGTGTGGCTGCTGCGGTCCAGCCTTGGGCTTCCTGGCCGGCCCGCCTCGTCAGAGTGAGGAGATGTCTTCTGCCCCCTTCCTGGCTCCCAGCACCCACTTCTGTCAGGCACCGGGCCCAGTTCAGAAGATCCCTTCCTCAAGTTAGTTCCCATTTCTCTTCAGACTGGGATGTTTCTTGCAGTATAGAAGAAAGATGTAACTTCTCCCTGGTTCTGTAAAGTATCGTGCATAGTGCACACACCGTGGCCGCTAACTACTGAGATTGATAATAATTGAAGTTCATGCTTTATGTTGTCCAAGAACCTGGGTGTGTTGTTATACAGATAGGTAAACATTTTTCATGGTATTTTGGGGAAATTTGTTAGGGTTTTTGGATTGCCTAGGAATGCTTTTTTTTTTTTTTTTTTTTTTTTTTTTTTGCGGTACGCGGGCCTCTCACTGTTGTGGCCCATCCCGCTGCAGAGCACAGGCTCTGGACGCGCAGGCCCAGCGGCCATGGCCCACGGGCCCAGCCGCTCCGTGGCATGTGGGATCTTCCTGGACCGGGGCACGAACCCGCGTCCCCTGTCCGTTAACAGTTACTCCTCCCTTCCCACCCCCAAGACCTAGGCAAACACTAATCTACTTTTTGTTTCTCATTCTACTATTCTACGTTTGTCTCTTATTTGTGTCCTTATTCTGCACATTTCCTATAAATTGAATCATAACATATGTGGCCTTTTGTGATTAGCTTCTGTCACTTAGCATGTTTTCAAGGATCACTCAAGTTGTGCTGTGTGTCAGCACTTCATTCCTTTTATTGCCAATTAATATTCTGTTGTAGGATAAGCACATTTATGTAACCATCCCTCAGCTGGTGGACATGAGGGTAGTCGTCGATGATGTTTTTAGTGGGGTGGCATGATAGAAATGAGTTTGCTCTGGGGAGAGGTAAAGGAAATGGAAGGTTTACAGATGGAAAGAGTGTCGGTGGCCTTTTCAGCCGGCTTGGCTCCCGAGGGAAGGAGAGAGAGGATCTCTAGAGAAAGAACAAGTTCCAGAGAAGAATGGGTGGGTGGTTTGGTTGGTGTTCAAAGATAGGGTAGCAGTCTTCAGTGAAGTGTCCATGGATAAAGAACCAGACCGGGGTGGGGGGTGGGGGTGGTCTGGGATCCTGGGAGAGGCACAGCAAAGAAGTGATGAGCAGCTGTGACCTAGAGCTGCATCCTCTGCAGGAACTTGCTGCGATGGCGCAGATGTTGTCCGGCTGCCCTGGGGCTGGTGCAGGGAATCTCCTTGTGATGTCGTCCTCATCAGCTTGGGTGTCAGCAGCCGCTGTGGCTCGTGGCTGCGGCGTTGAGCAGCCCTGGGGCCGGTGGAGGGCCAGGGGCCATCGCTGCTAGAAGAGGTGAGAGGGGGCGGCCACTGGTGAGCGCCTGGCTGACGCAGGGCTGCACTGTGGTGTCTGGAGAGACTGTGCCGAGTGAGCACGTGGGGAGGAGGGCCCAAGGAGGTGGGGTCTCAGTAGGGAAGAAAGTGTACCAAGGAGGAGGGGTGAGCAATATGTTGAAGGCAGCTGTGAGATCAGGAAGGTGGGGCTATGAGGGGCGCAGCTCTTCTCAGGGCGGTGACACTGAACCAGTGGCAGACTGAGTGCAAGCCACGCTCGGAGCTCGGTGTCCAGGGGTGATTACTCAGCAGCTTTACCGTCTTTGAATAAGTAATTAAGAAACTAATGTTGCTACGTAATTATTTTCTATAAAAATTAATCAGAGGTCTTCCCTGGTGGCGCAGCGGTTGAGAGTCCGCCTGCCGAAGCAGGAGATGCAAGTTCGTGCCCCGGTCCGGGAAGATCCCACGTGCCGCGGAGCGGCTGGGCCCGTGAGCCATGGCCGCTGAGCCTGCGCGTCCGGAACCTGTGCTCCGCAGCGGGAGAGGCCACGACAGTGAGAGGCCCGCGTACTGCACAAAAAAAAAATTAGGACTATAATCATTTTCAACTTTATAATTAAATTCCTTTATTTGTAGTTCTGGTCTCTGTGGTACATATTATATTAAACAGACCTTCCCTTGAAGCTTAGTGTATGGAGTTGCCCATTTGAGAAGCAGCTTAATTAAAAATTGATGCCTGCAAAGCAGATGATGCTCTTGTGACTTATTCTGAAGTAACAGTTATTTTGAAGTACAGTTCACATTCCATAAAATTCAGCCTTTTTTTTTTTTTTTTTTTTGAGGTACGCGGGCCTCTCACTGTCGTGGCCTCTCCCGTTGCGGAGCACAGGCTCCGGACGCGCAGGCTCAGCGGCCATGGCTCACGGGCCCAGCCGCTGGGATCTTCCCGGACCAGGGCACGAACCCGTGTCCCTTGCATCGGCAGGTGGACTCTCAACCACTGCGCCACCAGGGAAGCCCTAAAATTCAGCCTTTTAAAGAGTACAGTTCAGTGGGTTTTAGTATATTCACTGAGTTGTGCAGCCATCTCCACTATAATTTCAGAACAGATCCTAAAAAAGGGAACCCCATGTTCATTAGCAGTTGTTCCCCATTCTGCTCCAGTCCTATCAGCCGTGGGCCACCACTAACCTACTTCCTGTCTCTGTGGTTTGCATGTTCTGGACATTTCATATAAATGGAATCACACAATATGTGGCCTTTTGTGGCTGATTTCTTTGCCTTAGCGTAATGTTTTCAAGGTTCCTCCATGTTGTAGCATATATCAGTACTTCATTCCTTCTTTGTCTGAATACTGTTCCATCCTGTGAATATGTACCGCAGTTTATCGGTTCGTCATTTGGTGGATTGTTGGGTTGTTTCCACTATTGGCTATTATGAGTAATGCTGCTGTGGACATTCGTGGACAGTACGTTTTCATTTCTCTTGCCAAGAGAAATACATACCTAGGAGTGGAAGTGTTGGGTCATATGGTGACTATATCAAAGTGTCCGCACCCTTTTACAATCCCACCAGCAATGTATGCGACTTCCATTTTCTCCACATCCTTGCCAACACTTACTATTGTCTGTCTTTTTTTTTTTGGTCTCTCTTTTTTGTAACACCCGTCCCGGTGGGTGTGGAGTGGTGTGTCATTATGGTTTTGATTTGCATTTCCCTGATGATTAATGATGTTGAACGTCTTTTTGTGTGCTTCTTGTCTTCTGTGGAGAAAAGTCTATTCAGATCCATTACCCATTTCTTAAATTGAGTTGTTTGCCTTTTATTAAGTCCTTTATATATTCTAGTTTCAAGTCCCTTAACCAGGTATGTGGTCTGTGAATATTATCTCCTTTTCTTTGGGTTGTCTTTCATTTTCTTGATTTTCTCCTTAGAAGCACAAAAGGTTTTAATTTTGTTTTTCTTTTGTTGCCTTATCTAAGAAACCATTGCCTAATCCAAGGTCACAGAAATATATACCTGAGGGCTTCCCTGGTGGCGCAGTGGTTGAGAGTCCGCCTGCCGATGCAGGGGACACAGGTTCGTGCCCCGGTCCGGGAAGATCCCACATGCTGCAGAGTGGCTGGGCCTGTAAGCTGTGGCCGCTGAGCCTGTGCGTCCGGAGCCTGTGCTCTGCAACGGGAGAGGCCACAACAGTGAGAGGCCCACGTACCGCAAATAAAAAAA
>RJWK010010034.1:0-23330 GCA_004363435.1 Platanista minor
GCGGGATCCTCCCAGACCAGGGCACAAACCCGCATCCCCTGCATTGGCAGGTGGACCCTCAACCACTGCGCCACCAGGGAAGCCCCTCAAATATTTTTTGTACCAGTCTCATTCTCCTTTTCTCTGGTATTCTGATGACATAAATGCTAGACCTTCTGGTATTGTTCAACAGGTCTCTGAGGCTCTGTTCACTTTTTTCCCAAATCTTTTTTTCTATTACTCAGACTGAATAATTTCTATTGCTCTACATTTGAAGCTTATATTTGTCTGTTAGCTACATTCTGTTATTAAACCCATCCAAACTATCTATTTTTTATTTGGTCTTGTGCTTCTGGTCTCACAGTTTCTCCTTCACTTTTGTTTTTTGTTACTCTTCACTTTTAACCCAAGAACAAGAGAGCATCTCCTCTTAACCAATCTTCAAGCAAATGATATCTCTAGTGGAAAAGAGTCTACAGAATCACTCTTAGTTTGATAATGTCAAAAAATAATGATCAAAACTGAAATGGCAAGAGTACTAAAGGAGAGAGCATTGTAAAATGATCCAGAAGTAATGCAATTCTAATTATAGTATTTGCCACTAACTTTTCTATGTCTTTGTTTCCTCATCTATTAAAATAAAGAAAGCTGGGCTAATAATGTTTAAGGTTCTTTTCAGCATTCCTATTCTAAATATATATTACATTTCCTTATAAAAACATAATTAATACCTTACCCTTTCAATCTGCTTTTCCATTTCTTTATGCTGGTCAAGATGAATTTTCTTTGCCTTTTCAAAAGCTAAACAAATTTTCTCATGCTCTGTATTGACACTGGTTTCTAGACTTCTAATCTTTTCATTCTTTTCCTAGAAATACAAAAATACTTTAAAAGAACATAATTAAGAACGAGTTTTACATAAAAGTACATTAGTAAAGCATAAAATTTATCATACTCTAGGCTTCAAAGAATCATAGTAGTTAATATGTCAACTTCAAAAATATTTAAATATTTATAAAAAAGAGAGTTTTTTAAAAATTGTATCAAAATGATAAGATTGTTTAAAAATGCTGCAAAGCATATCAAAGAACTACTACCATTTCCTTCAATTCTACTAAAATAAAAATGAGGAACTTTAGATAACAACTTGCCATATTAACTTAAAAATATATAACTTAAAAATACATAAATAAAAATTGAATAATCTGAAGAGTTTGGTAGAATTTATATTTTCCTATATGGTATGTTTTAGAATAATGATACTAAAACAAACATGCTGTTACAAATTAAGTTCCTTAAAGCCACAGTAAATCTGTAGTAAAAAAAGGTAATTTTTACCATAAGTTCCTGTTCTAGTTCCGCATTTTTTGCAGCAATAGAGGAATAAGCAACTATTTTTTCTTCTAGCTGTTTCTCTAGAGTTAAAAGTTGAGAACATTTCTTTGTCATCTGAAAACACATTGAAATAAATAAAAAATTATTTTTAAAAAATAAGTGACAATTCAGAAGAAAAACAGTGAAGGGAAGACCGGAAATATGACATAGCTTATTCTATCTGTGTAATACATAAGTATTTATTTCGGATCCCTATGTTCTAATAGGATTGCCCCTGAACCCATTTCATAAAAGTAGCTATTAAAGACTGAAATTAGTACAATAAAATGTTAACAATAGTAATTTCTTGCGGTAGAACTATCAATGTTTTATTTTCTTCTTTGTCCCTTTTTGTATTTTCAACAAGACTGTGCTAATATTTTAATTTTAAAAAAGTTATTAATCTCAGTACTTGGCAATTTTCTAAGTAAGCTGATGGCTATAGTTATAGACTGACTAATTCTCCTTTCCATTACTTATTTAAGTTCCTATCCCACAGGTGTTTTCCCTAGTCTTGGCTACAGACTTTAAGATGAAAAATCAGACATTTAAAAAGTACCCTCAGATAGCTGCAGCCTCTGGTTTGAACGGTGAGTAGAGCATATACACACGTGGACCTGGTCCACAATTACCTAATAAGGAACCCTGTTCTGTCCTCAGTGGAAATGAAGATCATATATTCATAAAACATACTTTATCCCCTTTTCAGAATGTAATCCATAAGATATCTGCATCAGATTCACATGTAATTGTTTAAAAATGCAGATTCCTTTGCATTACTCCATACATACTAAATCAGAATCACTGGAATAGGACCTAAAACGTGCATGTTTAACAGGCTTTCCAGGTGGTTCTACTGTTTGCTAAAATATGAAATCCTCTATCACTACCCCTTTTATTCCAATTACATAATCCAAACTTTTTACTTGTAAATATGTATTAGCCATTATTAACTTATACTTGGAAGAAATAATAGAATGCAGTACAGTTTGTTTCACCAAATTTAGCCACTACAGTATTTTCCTACTTTTAACATATGTTAAAACCCAGAAGTTTCCAAATATAATTTTAAAAGAAGTTATAACTCATGAGGTACCATTAATTTTTTTTTAGTGTATAAATCTGGACGTTAACATACAAGTTTTACAAAAACCTTCTACAACACTTTTTTCTTCTCTCAAAATCCAGTACATATAAATAGCTAATTCAAGCTTACTTCACTTTCAAGTTTGCCAGACTTTGAAGCTTTCTCTAGCAGCTCCTCTTGAATCAGCTGAAACTGACTAGTTCTGTGGGCCATGTTAACCTTCAAATCAGAATTCTCAGCTTCTATCTGCATCAACTTATCACGTAATTCTTCTATTCCAGAAGCAAGTCTTTGCCTTTCTCTTTCATATTGCTTGTTCACAGTACGATGATTTTGATCTTTTATACTTTCTGTTAATAAACATAAAAGGAAAATTGTTCTGTATAAAACTTAAAGAATAAAAACCCATTTCAATGTTGAAAGATTTAATCATAAGTTTAGTTTCTGATCTAAAGAATACTAAAGTGGATGGAGAATAAAACATACATTAAGAAAAATATAATGAAGGAACATGGTAAGCAAGGTACTTCCTATTATTAAATACATAACAAAGTAGGAATAAGGTCTTCTGACTCACTCACTTTTCTTTTTTCCCCAAAGAGCCCATCTCCATCTTTAAAAATCCCATTGTTTGGATATAAATCATTGTTTAAAAAACAAACCCAAAACACACAAACATTGTCCTGTCTCCTTAAACCAAAGTTTATCATAAATTTATTTGGATAACTTGAGATCATTAATAATATTTGCTATTGTATATAGATGTAGATTCAAAAGCCAAAAACAGAGAATCCTTCTTATTCCAAACGAGCTGATGAGAACTCAGTAATGCTTTTTAAAAACACTGAAGGTTATCAGAGGTAGTTGTTTGAATATACCTTTTCTCCATTATAAATGTACACACCTATGCCCATTCAAAGGTAAACAAGCTTTCAGGAGTGCTTTAAAGTAGATGCATAGGGACTTCCCTGGTGGCGCAGTGGATAAGAATTCAACTGCTAATGCAGGGAACAGAGGTTCGATCTCTGGTCCGGGAAGATCCCATATGCCGTGGAGCAACTAAGCCCATGTGCCACAACTACTGAGCCTGTGCTCTAGAGCCCACGAGCCACAACTACTGAGCCCACATGCTGCAACTACTGAAGCCCATGCGCCTAGAGCCCGTGCTCTGCAACAAGAGAAGCCACTGCAATGAGAAGCCTGTGCACTGCAACAAAGAGTAGACCCCACTCAACACAACTAGAGAAAGCTCGCGCACAGCAACGAAGATCCAATGCAGCCATAAATAAATAAAATAAATAAATAAATAAATAAAGTAGATGCATAATGTAGATGACTGCCTGAGAATACACAGATGTGGAAACAAGTACAGATGTACTATGCCTTCAAGGACTGCATAAGTAGCCATTTTCCATCACTTCTCCACATCCCTAATAATTTAATTTCTAAGTAATCTATCACTGTCTCTGTTCTTCTGTGACGTTAGAGAATATATGATATATACTATCACCACCTCTAATAACTAGAATTCCCTCTGCTGATCCCATCATTCTCTTCTGTATTCCCTCTAATTACTTAGATATCTAATTTTCTCTGCTGTCATTTCTGCTACTGGCAGCCCATTGTCCTTGAAGATAGAGCATGATAAGTTAAAGATGCATATGTTAACCACTAGGGCAACCACTAAAAAAAAAAGAGGTATAATTAATTACTCAATTGAGGACATTAAAAAAATGGAATACTATAATTCATTCAAAAGAAGGCAAGAAAGATGAACAAAGGCCAATAGAATAGAAAGCAAACAAATACCAAGATGGTAGATTTAAACCCCAAAAGATCGATAATTACATTAAATGTAAGTAACCTAAACATTCCAATACAAGGTAAAACTCACTGGTTATTAAAGCAAGAACCAATTATATGCTTTCTATTAGAAACTCACTTATATATAAAGATACAGGTTTAAAAGGATGGAAAAAGTTTTACCAGGCAAACACTAATCAACAAAAAGCTGCAGTGATTAACTATCAGATTATGACAGTTGAAAGAAAAAAATAGCATTGTCTAAGTGAGGTTTTCATTGAAAGAAAAAAATAGCATTGTCTAGTGAGGTTTTCAATGTATGCTGGTGTAATACATTGGACAATTACAATATAAAATATGGATGATAAAGAGACCTTTAATCTTGTAAAGTTTCTACATTTCACTTCAAGTGGAAAAAATCTTAATTCTGAGTAAACTATAAACTATCAGAAAGAAATTTACTCCATCAGTCTGGAAGGACATTGTTGTTGAGCTATCAAGAAAAACTACCCTGGGCTTGCCTGGTGGTGCAGTGGTTGAGAGTCCACCTGCCGAAGCAGGGGACACCGGTTCGTGCACTGGTCCAGGAGGATCCCACATGCCGCGAAGTGGCTGGGCCCATGAGCCATGGCCGCTGAGCCTGTGCATCTGGAGCCTGTGCTCTGCAACGGGAGAGGCCACAACAGTGAGAGGCCCACGTACCCCACCCCCCACCAAAAAAAAAAAGATAAACTATCCTGCCTTCCAGTTCTTTGTCAAAACCTCAGATGTGTGGCCTTCTGGCCAAGCGCCTGCGATTTCATATTGTTGGAGTTCTCATTGTCTCCCTAGGAGTTGCAACTTTCTGTAAGTTTACTGTGGCTGAACCAAGAAAGAAGGCATATGCATATTTCTACAGAAATTATGATTCCATAAAACATTTTGAAGAGATGAGGAAGGTTGGTATCTTTCAGAGTGCAAAGTGATTTTGGGATATAAAGAATTTCTTTGGGTTGAGTTCCATGGAAGTTTGTCACTTACCTGTGTTCCTAAACTATGAAACTATGAACTATGAATATCTGGGCTAAGGAATAGTTTCTCTTGATAAATAAACAATTAATTAAAAAAACAGAGAAATTTAGAGAACAACCCCATTTACAATTGAGTCAAAAAGAATAAAATACTTAGGAATAAATATAACCAAGTAAGTAAAAGATCTGTATACTAAAAACTACAAAATGTTGATGAAAGAAACTGAAGACACAAATAAATGGAAAGAAATCTCATCCTCATGGATTAGAAGAATTAACATTGTAAAACTGTCCATACTACCCAAAATGACCTATTGATTCAATTCAACCCCTATCAAAATTCCAATGGCATTTTTCACAGAAATTAACAAACAATCCTAAATATTTATATGGAACCACAGAAGAGAAAGAAGAACAAAACTGGAGGCATTACACTTCCTGGTTTCAAACTATATTACAAAGTTATAGTAATCAGAAAAAGTATGGTACTGGCATAAAAACAGACACACAGATCAATGGAACAAAATAGAAAGACTATAAATAAATATATGTATATATGGTCAATTAATTTACAACAAAGGAGTGAAGAGTATTCCACAGGGAAAGGACAGTCCCTTCAATAAATGGTGTCAGGAAAACTGGACAGCAACATATAAAAAAAATGAAACTGGACCATTATCTTACACCATACACAAAAATTAACTTAAAATGGATTAAAGACATGAACATAACACCTAAAGCCATAAAACTCCTAGGGGGAAAAAAAAAAAAAAAAAGACTGTAAGCTATTAGACATCAGTCTCAGCAATGATTTTTTTTTTTGGATTTTACACCAAAAGCAAAAACAAATGTGTGGGACTATATCAAACTAAAAATCTCCTGTACAGCAAAAGAAACCATCAATAAAATGAAAAGTCAACCTATGGAATGGGAGAAAATATTTGTAAATCATGCACCTGATAAGAGGTTAATATTCAAAATATATTTAAAAATTCATATAATTCAACAGCACAAAAAAAGGGAAAAGGATCTGAATAGACATGTTTCCAGACAAGACACCAATGGCCAAAAAGGTACATGAAAAGGTGCTTAACAACACTAATCATGGAAATCTAATCAAAACCACAATGAGATATCACCTCACACATGTTAGAAAGGCTATTATCAAAAAGACAAGAAATAACAAGGGTTGAAAAGAATGTGGAGAAAATGGAACCCTGGTGCCCTGCTAGCAGGAATGTAAACTGGTACAGCTACTGTGGAAAACAGTATGGGGGTTTCTCAAAAATTAAAAACTACCATATGACCCAGCAATTCCACTTCTGGGTATTTTTCTGAAGAAAACAAAATACTAATTAGAAAAGATATCTGCACTCCCATGTTCATTGCAGCATTATTTACAATAGCCAAAATATGGTAGCAACATAAGTGCCCATCAATTGATAAATGGATAAAGAAGATGAATATGTAAAATGTATTTATACAATAGAATATTAGTCAGCCATGAAACAGAATGAAATCCTGCCATTTGCAACAACATTGATTGATCTAGATGGCTTTATGCTAAGTGAAATAAGCTAGACAAAAACAAATACTGTATGATTTCATTTATATATGGAATCTAAAAAAACAAAACAAATGAAGATACAACAAAACAGAAACAGACTCATAGAGAACAAACTGGTGGTTGCAGTTGGGGAAGGGGAAGGAGGAGGAGATAAATAAAATAGGTGAGAGAGATTAAGAGGCACAAACTTTCAGTTACAAAATAAATGAGTCACGAGGATGAAAGGTACAGTATGGGGAATACAGTCAATAATATTCTAATAACATTGTATGGTGACAGATGGTAACTGGACTTATTGTGGTGATTTTGCAATGTCAAATCTTTATGTTGTGCACCTGGAACTAACAGTGTTGTAGGTCAATTATACTTTAATGATAAAGAAAGAAAGAAAAAGAAAGGAAGAAATAATGGGCAATATTCAAATTTTTAAAAGCAACAAACAAACAAATAAACAAAACCTAAGGAGTCTTAAAAAGACTACCTAATAACCTAGATAATCATATATAAGTTATTCAAGTGATTTGCTATTATTACAAATACTGCAAGTTTTTTTCTACATGGTGGTTTCTTCATGTTAATTATTGGCTAAGAACTAAGAATATTAAAAGTAAAAGTGGATCCATAAGGTACAACATGATGATAATAAGTTACACTGTTGTATAGTATATTTGAAATTTAAGAGAGTAGATCTTAAAACTTTTTTCCTTTTTTTTTTTTTGGTATGTAAAGGAGATGACAATGTTAACCAAATTTACTGTGGAAATCATAACATATGTAAGTCAACTCATTACACTATACACAAAATTACATAATGCTGTATGTTAATTATATCTCAAAAGCAATGCAAAAAAAAATTTCACCCAATAATTACAGAATACAGAATTTTTTCGAGTGAATCTGGAATATTCACCAAGATAGACCATATGTTGGCCAATAAACCGAGTCTCAAAATATTAAAAAAATTGAAATCAGGTACATTCATGAATTCATTTGTTTAATGAAACCAAACTAATGTCCACCACTAATAACACAGAGATATCTGGAAAATGACTAAATATTTGGAAATAAACACACACAAGAGATATTATATTTTGAACTGAATAAAATGAAAGCATAACATATAAAATTAATGGGATGCAGCTAAAGCATTGCCTAAAGGGAGGTTTATACCTTTAAATACTTACATTTGAAAAGAAGAAAGGTTTAAAGTCAATAATCTAAGCTTTTGCTTTAAGAAAAAATTAAAAAGAGAAAATCCAAAGTAACTGGGAAGGAGTAAATGGATCCTGAGGGAAATGTTATACAGTAGCCCTCCCTTACCCTAGTTTTTGCATTCCACGGTTTCAGTTACCTGCTGTCAACTGAGGCTCGAAAATAATAAGTGGAAAATTCCAGAAATAAACAATTCATAAGTTATAAACTGTGTGCTGTTCTGAGTAGTGTGATGAAGTCTCACACTGTCCCTTGCCGTCCAGCTCCGTCCTGCCTAGGATGTGAATAATAATCCCTTTGTCCATGTATCCCACCCATTAGTCACTTAGTGGCCAACTAGGTTATCATATCAACTGTTGCAGTATCGCAGTGCATGTGTTCAAGTAATCCTTATTTTACTTAATAATGGTCCCAAAGTGCAAGAGCAGTGATTCTAGAAATTCAAATATAAAAGAAGCCGTAACATGCTCCCTTTAAGTGAAAAGGTGAAAGTACTAGACTCAATAAGAAAAAAAGTTGTATGCTGAGGTTGCTAAGATCTACAGTAAGACTCTTCAATCCATGAAATTGTAAAGAAAAAAGAAATTTGTGCTAGTTTTGCTATCACATGTCAAACTGCAAAAGTTATAGCCACAATGTGTGAAGATGGAAAAGGTATTAAATTTGTACAATAAGATATTTTGAGGGAGGGAGAGGCCACATTCACATAACTTTTATTATAGTATACTGTTATAATTGTTCTATCTTATTATTATTGTTGTTAATCTCTTACTGTGCCTAAGTTACAAATTAAACTTCATCACAGGCATGTATGTATAGGAAAAAACATAGTAGTACATAGGGTTTCGTACTATCTGCAGCTTCGGGCATCCACCAGGTGTCTTGGAATGTATCCTGGGAGGACAGGCAGGGACTACTGTGTGTCTCGATTGTGGTGATGGTAACAAGGGTAAAACCATATGAAAAAAAAACATCTGGACCTCCCTGGTTGTGCAGTGGTTAAGAATCTGCCTGTCAATGCAGGGGACACAGGATCGAGCCCTGGTCCAGGAAGATCTCACATGCCACGGAGCAACTAAGCCCGTGCACCACAACTACTGAGCCTGCATGCCACAACTACTGAAACCCGTGAGCCTAGAGTCCATGCTCCACAACAAGATAAGCCACCACAATGAGAAGACCATGCACCACAACGAAGAGTAGTCCCCACTCACCGCAGCTAGAGAAGGCCTGTGCGCAGTAACGAAGACCCAAGGCAGCCAAAAATAAATAAATAAATGTATTTTTTAAAAAAATCTGACAAAAAGCATTGAACTTTTATTTTAAATGGATGCATCTTACTGTAAGTAAATTTTACTTCAAAACTATATTTTTAAAGAATGATGCAAAGTTCAAGAATTTTGAAATAATTTTTACTGTCTTATCAACACATAAGTAGTAATAACAGATTATCAAGTATGTTTGATAATACTAACCAGTTGATAATCTGTTTCTTTAAAAAACTATCATAAAGAACTCTGATTACAATTTATAATAAGAATTGAATATAATATACTTACCTACTTGATTACCTCCTAGTTTTACAGGTTCTGTTTCTAAACTATTTAATTTGCCACTTTCTTGGTTGTCATTAGAAGCAGTAAGATTGTGAGATAATTGATTAGCAGTCAGGTTTGTCTGAAGCTTTTGAATTTCTGCCTCTTTCATTGCAAGCTTAATCCTGGCACAAAAGAAAATAAACCAAAAATTATTAGAAATATTCTATAAAAATACCACATACCATTTTCCTCTTTCAAATTAAAATAATTTTAATTAAAAAAAATTTTAAACTTTGATATTAGTCAACTATTGGCCAAGATACAGAAAGTCTTATATACAACTGATTACATTGTAAACTGGTTCAGCTACTTTAGAAACTTGATAGTATACACCCTATGACCCAGCAATTTTACTTTTAGAAATATCTGCTAGAGAAACTCTCACATATTGTACAGGAAACATGTGTAAGTATGGACTTTGCAGCACTATTTGTAATAGAGGAAAACTAGAAATAAGGCAACTATCGATAAAGGAACAGATAAATTGTGATGTAGTTGTAGGAGAGACTCTTATACAGCTATTAAAACTAAACTAACCACACTAATCCATCCATTGATCAACCATTCTACCTACCTACCTCTACACGATGAATTTTAAAAATGATGCTGAGTGAAAAAACAAAATTACAAAACATATAAAAACAGTATATTTGTATGTGTGAGTACAAACAAACACAAATGAATTGAAGGACAGATACCCATCTCATGATGGTAGATACTTAGGAGGAGAATGGGACTAGTGTTAAGGATCAAAGGGCATTATCTACCCTGTAATGTTTTATTTTTTATTTAAAGAAACAGATTAGAAAAAAATATCAAAAAATGTTAAGAAGAATCAGCTCTTAGTTGTGGAAATATGGATATTTGTTATAATACTCTCTAGACTTTTCTGTATATTTCTCAACTTCTCAACTAAAGATCTTAATTACCAATTTTTAAAACACATTGTATGTGCCAAAACTTCAGCATGTGAAAACCATACCTCAATTCCGAAATCACCATTTTATTTGTCTCACAGCAGCCAATGTAACTGTCTTCCGTGTTTGACAAAATACTCATCTGGTGCTTAGACAGAGATGATTTAAAACCAAACATTTCTGTTTTTAACTGCAAGTTTAAAAACAAACATATATAAACTTACAATAGCTATGATACAATTTATTTATTTATGTATTTATGTATTTATGGCTGCGTTGGGTCTTCATTGCTGTGCGCGGGCTTTCTCTAGTTGTATTGAGCAGGGGCTACTCTTTGTTGAGGTGAGCAGGCTTCTCATTTGTAGTGGCTTCTCTTGTTGCAGAGCATGGGCTCTAGGCACATAGGCTTCAGTAGTTGTGGTGTGTGGGCTCAACAGTTGTGGCTCACAGGCTCTAGAGCCCAGGCTCAGTAGTTGTGGCGCACAGGCTTAGTTGCTCCATGGCATGTGGGATCTTCCCAGGCCAGGGATCAAACCTGTGTCCCCTGCACTGGCAGGCAGATTCTTAACCACTGTACCACCAGGGAAGTCCGATACAATTATTTTTTATGTAAGTTTGAAAACTTGTGTGAATTTAATAGAAAAAAACAATCTAATAGCCATCAACAGAATGCATAAATTCATTATGAAATATTAACATAATGGGAAAACTACAATAGTTAAAATAAATCTGCATTACATAAATCATTATGGAAACATCACATGACACTGAGTGAAAAACAACAGAGGCACATATCGTACTTTCAAAAATGCACTGAACTATATATATATATATTCTTCCAGATACATCTGTATGTGGCAATATTTAAAATATGGGCAAGACGGATACATATGAATTTCAAAATAGTGGCTACCTCTGAGGAGAGAGGGAGAGAATGGGGATCTAATGAAGCACATAATGAGGCTTTATTTCCCTATAAATTTTTATTTTAAAAATGTCTGAAGTAGTTATCACAATATGTTTCCCAGATTTAGCAAATGTGCTATATTGGTCTCTTTATGTATTCTGTATGTTTTGAATAATAATTTTAAAAATTAGCTGTGAAAAGGGGCAAGGTAAGCACTTAATGACTACTACCTTCAAGCTATAACAAAAGTCACACTTATTAGAAATAGACAAATTCACATTTCCAAACCATGTTTTATGGGATCAAGCATATATTATCACACCACTTTCAGAATCACATATCAAGTAATTCTTGATATTGAGTCAAAGGAAGTATCAATTTAAAATGAATGCTACCTGCATTTGATTACTATCAAATTTCAAAAGCAAACAGTACATTAAAAATCTAAGCAAACAGGGACTTCCCTGGTGGTCCAGTGGTTAAGACTCCACATTTCCACTGTAGGGGGCACGGGTTTGATCCCTGGCCTGGGAACAAAGATCCCACATGCCACGTGGCAAAAATAAATAAATAAATAAATAAATAACAATCTAAGCAAATAATCAGCATGCCAGGAAAGCAGATATTGCAGGGGGATGGGAACCAAGAATGGTATGTTCTGGTTTTAACTCTGCCACTAGCTAGCTAGACAAATTATTTACTTCCTTGGGTACACTTCTTCACCAATTCAGTAAAATGATAACACTGAATTAGATGATTATTAAGGTCCCTTTCGGCCTCATAATTCCATGACAGTTTAAAATTGGTAAAAGTCTACCATCCATCCATATGTGAAACCAGTAATGACACATTTATCTTATACCTTTCTGATTTCACCTTTACTTTGCACCTATGAATAACAAATTTCTGACACAAATATACTTACTTTCTTCCTAATCTCACTTATAAATATGGCCATATATATAACTCATAGAGAAAAGGTGGCCATATGCTACCATAAAAACAATTTAATATTCTGTACCATTCTAATAGTATATGAAAAGTTGCTCAACATGGTCAACAGGGAAATGGAAATTAAAACCACAATGTGATACCAGTTAATACTCATTAAGATGGCTATAATCAAAAAGACAGACAATAACAATTGTTGGCTAAGATGTAGAGAAACAGAAATCCTCATATTTTGCTGGTGAGAATGTAAAATGGTACAGCCACTTTGCAAAAGTTTGGCATAAATTTACCACATGACTCAGCAATTCTACTTCTAGGTATCTACTCAAGAGAAATGTGTGGACAGAGACTTGTAAGCAAATGTTCATAACAGCATCATTCATAATAGTTCAAAAGTGGAAACAACCCAAATGTCCATCTATTGGTGAATGAATAAATAAAATGTGGCATATCCATACAAAGGAATAATATTAATCAATAGAAAGAAATGAAATACTGATATATATCACAATGAAAGATCCTCAAAAACATTAAGAAAACGTAAGACCACATATTGTACAATTCATTTATATGAAATGTCCAGAAAAGACAAATCTCCATAGGCAGAAAGTAGATTCGTGATTCCCTAGGAGTGGGGATGGGTACAGGGACTGATTATAAATGGGCACAAGGGACCACTGGGGGATAGAAGTGTTTGAAAACTGGATTGTGGTGACTGTTCCAGAACTTGTAAATTTACTAAAAATCATTGAACAGTACACTTAAAATGGGTGAATGCTGTGGTATATAAATGTTCCTTTAAAACTGCTGTTTTAAAAAATTCTGTGCCATTCTTATACATGGCATCTGAGAGATTGAGAAAGGATGGAATAGTAGAAAGGTAAGTTCAGAAAAAAAGGATTTGATAGAAAAGGACTGATGACTGAAAGCAGACGTGAGGAAAAAAATAGAAGGTAAAAAGCAACAACAAAATTATGATCTGTTATAAAGCACTTGGGTAAAATTTTCCCTGTCACACATACTTACTGGCAACTGGGACATAATTTTTTCCAAACTTCTCAGTTCCACCCTTGAACTTTCTATTTCTTGCTGACACAAATCCAGTCTCTCATTCTGTGTTGCAATACGAACTTTTAATTCTCGGTTTTCATTCATCAGAGAAAATTTTTCTCTAAGTATTTCATCTTTATCCTCTAACTCACTCTCTAGCTTAAGAATACTTTGTCTAGATTCAGTTAGTTGTGCCATGACTTCTGAATTTTTCACTGCCATGATCCTTAATTTTTCTTTTCCATTATTATTTTCTTCTTTTAACTGCCTATGAAGAAAAAGGCATAAAAATGAAAATAAAACATACATTTACTTTTCAATAATCATATTTAGTTAATCTCACTTTTTAAATATTTTAAAGCTTAATTCTGAAATAATAATACTTGCTCACATTTACTGAGTGCCTACCTTCTGCATGCTAGGCACTCACAACTTTATGTGGCTAGCACTACTGTTACTCCCTGCTTACGGATGGAGGAAAACAAGGAAAGGAAAGGTTATGAAACTTGCCCAGTGTCTCACAGTAAGTAGTTGAGCAGAATAATCCCACTATCTTGTAGGTATTTCTGCTCCCTTTTAAAAAGTGTATGACAGGAGAGTTAGCTCCAAAATCCTGACACAATATTTTGCAGCATCAAGAAAGTTTTAGATAGTATAAGGGAAAAAAAATCACAAACTATTTATTAGCCACAAGTGTAAAAGATAAAATCTAATTAACCATTAACAGATTACTATGCAGCGTTTTAAAATATATATACCTATAAAAACACGTCAAACATTAGAACAATCTACTGTTTAGAACTGTTATTGTATTTCATCAGTTCCCTTTTTCACATTTTTAACATCTCTGAAATGAGGTTAGACTAGGTGATGCTTCATGATTTGAAGAATACATATTTTACTAGCTAATGTGGTCACACTACAAGGACACTACATCTGTGTTAATTTTTTCTAAATATATTCAAAGCAAATATGTTGATCATATTACTCTATATTTACAAGTATGTTAACATCAACACATGTTTTTTTATTCATTTAAAATCCTAAATTTACAAGTAGAAAACAATTACAGTCATGGATGCCTATCTTTCTACATTATTTAAGGCCATAATTACAGAATTCAAAATATTCTATTTTTAGATGTTTCAGTTTTTTCTCTATTTCCACACAAAAATCCTTTTTTTACAATAGGATACTGTACCTTAATTTCTCTTTCAGAATTTCAAGTTCACTTTTATATAGACCACACTTTTCCTGTAGCCTTTTATTTTCTTTTTCACAGTTAATTAGATTTTTCTCTAATATTGCTTCTTCAGCTTGAACCTAAAACAATAATTTGTTTTAAGTGGATGCACTAATGTGGTCATAAGTTTTAGGTATTTCAAATTAAAATGTAGTGATTTCAGAAATAAGCAGGAGAGTGGAGTAAGTACTCCACAAGTTTAAGTCCCCAGCCTCGTAGTGAAAGGAGCAAAGTGAACTTCCAGCAACAAAGAACAGGGAGGGGGGAATGCTACCACTTGTCCAGAAATGGTTAAAAGCCTACAAGAAAGGAACAACACATGATTACCTGAAAGCAGAATTGTTCTGCTCTTATGTGGACAAGGCAAGCAATTCATGTAGAGATGCTGCATCAAGTTACTAAAGGCTAACTTTAGTGTAAATGTTACAGAGAAGTAATTTTTGAAATTTTAGCCACAGAATACTCCCAAGGAAATCACAGCCCCAAATTTAAAACAGATAAAAGTCAAGCATCCAGGTTTGAGCAGTGGGAATGTTGGACTGGACAGATCTGCCCCACTTCCTTTGTTATATCTATCTAACTATAGGGCTCTGCTGAGCAGTTTGAAATTGATAATCCTAAGAAGTATGAAAAAAATCATCTCTTACATTTTCCTCTCTTTCCTCTATAAAGTCCTCCCTCTCTAGGAGGATATTCCCTCTACTAAATATTCTACCTCCCACTCCAGATTACCTTATTAAAATTCCCTTCTACAATATTTCTTTCCCACAGGGACCTTTTCCAAGGCTTTCAAAACAGTGATCTTATTAATTCACACTTAAGACGTCAGTATCTAATGGGATCTTAAATGTTTCTTATTTTTAATATTTCTTCTATCCTTCTACCTTTCTTCGAACAGAATTTGTAAATATTAATTAAGGATATAAAGAAGTTTTATTAATTAAGGATATAAAGAATTTATCTTAATGTCCAACATGTGGCCTCCCTCCAAACAGGTTTATTATGTGTTCAAGTAATGTGGTATTATTATTCAATTATTATTATTAATGTGGTAAATTATTCAAGTAATGTGGTATTACTTGAAGCTATTCAATGAGTGTAATTAAGAACCTATTCAAGGAACCTTCCCTCTGAGAGGCAGAAGTGAGCCTCTCTCAGGGTGTTATGTCTAAGGAGACCAATTAAAGGCTACATAATCTACTCTGCCTTCATTTTCACTGAGGTGATGGGAACAAATTTCCTGCTTTTACTTCTACAGCTCCAAACTGCTCACTCACCCCATCTTTCTCTACATTTTGTTCCTTGTCTCCACTCTTTTCCTTCTCTGGATAAGAAAGTTTCTGCTCATTATAAGAAGATGGTAAATATTATACTTAACTAATAATTATAAATTCTTTATTTCAATGATTTTATTATGAATGAGATCATAAAAATTACTCCCCACTTTAACCATAAATAAAGATATTCTATTTATGTCTATATTTTCAGAATGTGGATGGTAATACAAAACACTGAATTTGCACAACTGCCTCTTACCTTTTCCAGTTTTTCAGCCACTTTTTCTTTATAATGTTGGAAAGCTTTACTTAGCTCTTCAGCATTATATAGTGCTTCATTCCTTTGTCGTTCAGCTCTAAAATTTAACAAGAGATAATTAATAAAAGTAAAGAATGCTCTGTTCTTGTGTATTTAAGCTCCAAAATAACCTATATTTAATTATATGGAATAACTACAGAGAAGCAGATTTTTCGGTGTTAAAAGAGTATAAGGCTTAAAATGGCAAAATGAAAAATGAAGACTAGACTACAATAATTTCCTCACTACGATATCTATATGAAAAATAAAGTAGAACATAAAATACTTATAAACTTTGAAACATACAGACATTCTTAAGTGTTGGCAATTTTTTCTCTGTCTGGTAAAGACAGATTAGGGAAGTTGCCTGAGGCTATATGATAAATTTTCAAAGATCAGGTATTACAGAATCAATCCACTGTCTAGTATATTAAAAATACTCAGTAGGGGGCTTCCCTGGTGGCGCAGTGGTTGAGAGTCCGCCTGCCGATGCAGGAGTCACAGGTTTGTGCCCTGGTCCGGGAAGATCCCACATGCCGCGGAGCGGCTAGGCCCATGAACCATGGCCGCTCCCCGCAACGGGAGAGGCCACACCAGTGAGAGGCCCGCATACCGCAAAAAAAAATAATAACAATACTCAGTAGGGCTTCCCTGGTGGCGCAGTGGTTGAGAGTCCACCTGCCGATGCAGGGGACACGGGTTTGTGCCCTGGTCCAG
This sequence comes from Platanista minor, assembly GCA_004363435.1. Lineage (NCBI taxonomy): Eukaryota > Metazoa > Chordata > Mammalia > Artiodactyla > Platanistidae > Platanista > Platanista minor. The sequence continues at coordinate 16,991 of RJWK010010034.1, forward strand.
GAAGATCTCACATGCCGTGGGGCAGCTGGGCCCGTGAGCCATGGCTGCTGAGCCTGCGCGTCCGGAGCCTGTGCCCCGCAACGGGAGAGGCCACAACAGTGAGAGGCCCGCATACTGCAAAAAAAAAAAAAACAAAAAAAAAAAAACAAAAAAACTCAGTAAATCCTGTGATCTTTGAAAAGGCCAAGTAAATTTTCAGAAAATATATAAAATCTGAACAACAAAATCCAACCACTACCAAGCACTGTCTTACGCCCAACTATTCTGTCTCACCTCTTAGTTCATCCTAACCTTTCTTCATACCTCTCACTCTGAATTGAGACTACTAGGCTGGAACTTGGTCAATTTCATATCCACATCTAAAACTTTTTCTATACTTAAACTTATTTTCATCACATTATTTTGAAGTTAGTGACTCTTCTCTTATCCAAGGTGAATTCCTTTATCTATACTCTGGATCTTAGTTCTTCCCTTTCAGGACTCTTCTGTATTTTCAGTCTCTTCTCTATTGGCTTACAAATTCAAGTGAAAGTATCTGTTACTTCCTGAATATACGGGGTTCTTAAATTTGGACAGCAACTGTGGATATCAGAGATGTCTGTCTGGTTCCAAGTTTCAAATAAAAAAGAGTTTAAACAATAAGGGATTTATTTGAAAATCTACGAGAATATATTCCATTCCTTAGTTGGCATAGCTGAATTCAGAGAGCAAAGGATACCTGTATTTTTCACTTTTTATTTTTTAAATGGTCCATACTTTTGACTAGATTTAATAGCTTTATTTATTTTTTTATTTTTATTTTTTGGCTGCATTGGGTCTTTGTTGCTGTGCACAGGCTTTCTCTAGATGCGGCGAGCGGGGGCTACTCCTTGTTGCAGTGCATGGGCTTCTCATTGTAGTGGCTTCTCTTGTTGCGGAGCATGGGCTCTAGGCGCACAGTAGTTGTGGCATGTGGGCTCAGTAGTTGTGGCTTGCAGGCTCTAGAGTGCAGGCTCAGTAGTTGCGGCTCACAGGCTTAGTTGCTCCGCGGCATGTGGGATCTTCCCGGACCAGAGCTCAAACCCGTGTCCCCTGCATTGGCAGGCGGATTCTTAACCACTGCGCCACCAGGGAAGTCCCACCACCAATATTTATAAAAAGGTCATAATATTTTCAGCCACACAGAAAAGAATGGATAAATGTATACATGTACTCCCAACTCAACTTTTGTGAATCTTAACTCTTTGCTCCTTTTGTTTCATGTAGCCTTTTTATTTTAAGCAAACAAAACATTATAGACATTACAGAGTTGAGGTCCCTGTTCACCTCCAAATCCGATTCCCCTGACTTCTTCCACAGAGGTAACCCTAGAGTGACTTTGTTTTATCATCATACATTTTGCACATTCACGTGTTGACCAAAAAATCCACAAATAATACATCATAGTTCATCTATTGTAAGAGGCACATTGTTTTCACATTTTTAGCATCTCTAAAATTATTATGTATTTTACGATTGATGGTATACCATAGTTTCATGATATTTTTTCTTAGTGATTACTAAAATAACGGTATAACTTAAAATCTGTGGAATCTTACATTCAATGAAATATCGTAATCTTTTTCTATATACTTTATATGAATGGCACCACAATGTATATATCCTTCTACAGACTACTTTTGTTCATTATCATTCAAGACATATCTATGTTCACCCATGTGACTATAGTTCACTTTTAAAAATCTAATATATACTATTCTATTGTATAAAAATAGTATAATTTATTCATCCATATTTTTAGTTGATAGACATTGAGGTTGCTTCCAGCTAACAGAATGTTGCAATGAACACCTTGGTGCATAGTTCCTTGGCAATATGTGTGAGAGTTTCTTTAAGATAAATAATTAGGAGCTGAATTGCTAGATATTTTCTAAAAGGTATTTCAAAGTTGAAGGTACTATGGTACACCTTCAATTTATTCAATCCTTTAAAAAAAAAAGGAGTACAGCAGCTGCACCAATTTACTCTCCCAACCAGAAATGTGTATGAGTTTATTATACCACACCTTCACCCACACTTAGAGAAGCAGTAAAGAATAATAATAAAATAGTAACCTATCTAAGCCTCCCAACGACCCATGATAAAGTTAAGTGCCACAAACGAGAAACTGAGAGGTTAAGTAACTTGTCCAAGATCTCATGGGTTACTGGGAATGTAACCTGTTTCCATAATCTTTCTACCTAACCACTTTGCACTACTACTTCTGGCATGGTATTCAATTCATTGAGCCCTAGAGCCACAGTGTCTGGGTTCAAATTCTACCTCTACCACTTTCTAAATGGGTGACCTTAACTTCTCTCTAATTCAGTTTCTTCATCTATAAAATGAGGATATTATCAAACTCATGATTGCGTGAGGAATAAATAAGTTATATACCTAAAGCACTTAGAAAAGTGTTACACATAATAAATGCTCAGTGAGTTACAAATTTAAAACTTTTGCCAATCTAATAGTGTGACATGTTTGTAGCTTTACAACCTCACTGTAGTTTTAATTTACATTTTTGATGACAGTGGGGTTAAGCAACTTTCATGTTTCATTGGATATTTGAGTTTCCTGTCCTTTACCTCTATAGATTCTTTGTCTTTTATTACTGGATATCTTCCCCCCCACCCTGCCTTTTCTTATTGATTTGTGAGAGTTCTTTACAAATTCTGGATATTAATCTTTGTGAATTATATTATTTGCAAATATTTCCCCAACCCTTAGTCTTGTCTTTTTCACTTCTTAATTGATGAGTTTTATAAACAGAAGGGTTTTATTTTATTGGACTTAAAATTTAGCAATCTTTTCCTGTAATATTCATGCTTTTTTGCTCTCATTTTGAAACGTTCTTCCCTACCATGAGACAACACATAAACTATTCTCATATAAAACATTCTTCCCTACCATGAGACAACACAGAAACTATTCTCATATATTTTCTCTAAAAGTTTTACTTTTCACAATTGGACCTTTAAGCCAACTGCAATTTTTTTTTTTAATGCAGGTGTAGTATGAGGCAGGAATCTAATTTAATTTTTTAATCAATAATCAATTCTCCCAGAATTATTTTTTGAAATTTTTTAAATATTTATTTATTTATTTAGGCTGCGCCGGGTCTTAGTTGCAGCATGGGGGATCTTTTAGTTGCGGCATGCAGACTTCTTAGTTGCAGCATGCACTCTTAGTTGTGGCATGGAAACTCCTTAGTTGCAGCATGCATGCAGGATCTAGTTCCCCGACCAGGGATCGAACCTGGGCCCCCTGCATTGGGAGAGCAGAGTCTTACCCACTGGACCCCCAGGGAAGTCCTCCTGAAGTATTTGTTTTTAAAATTGAGTCAGTATACCCTTAATGTGGATTCACCACTTTTTGATATTTTGCCACCATTGCTTTATGTCTCTCACTTGAGAGATTTTTTTGCACTGAACTATATATCCTAGAGTAACTAGTAATATAACCACAAGTTAGTAATATAACCACAAGTAACTATCAAATTTAAGAAATCTAAAATTGATACAATATTACTGTCTAATACACAATTCATATATAAATTTTATTAATTATTCCAATAATTTCTTTATGTAATTTTCCTTTTTCTGATCCAGGGTCACTTACTGCTTTTAGTTATCATGTCTCTTTAGTCTCCTTAATCTGGAACATCTTCTCAGCTTTTCTCAGTCTTTCATGACAGTAACATTTTTGAAGAATAAACAGTTGTTTTACAGAAGACCAACCTGAGCTTGTCTGATGTTTCCTCACGATTAGTTTCAGGCTATTCATTCTCAAAAGGCATACCACATAAATGGTGTTGTACCCTTCTCACTATATCACATATGAAACACATGATGTCAGTTTGTCCAGCACCTTAATTATTGATTCTTCCATCCTTTGCCCTGATTTGTAATGCCACCTGTTACATTATGAAGATTCCACTGTATGCATGTTTGCTTAAGAGTCTCTGTTCTGTTACCACTGATCTTTTTGTTTATTCCTATACCAATATCACATTGACTTAATTAGTATAACTTTAGAAGTCTTGTTATCTGTAGACATATTCTCTACCTTGTTCTACAGCTTCAAAAGTGCCTTGTTTGTTCTTGGACATTGGTTCTTCCACATGATTTTTAGGGTCAGTTCATTAAATTCTGCCAAAAATTTTGTTGGGATATTGATTGGAATTGTACTGAATGTATAAACTATTTTGGGAAAAACTGACACCTTTATGTTAGGTTCCCTTCCAGAAAAATGGTATACACCTCATTAGTTACATCTTCTCTTAAGGCTTTCAAAGAAGCTTTATTATTTTCTCCATTGTATTAAGTATGTCTTTTTAGTCTGATATTTTGACATCCGGGGCATTACTGACCCTAGGAAGACTGGCCCTCCCAGGGCTAGCCAATTCTCAGAGATTAATAAACTTTGCACATGGGAGTGCACCTTTCATATATAAACTAAGCAATCCAGAGCCCACTCCCCATTCCTCTATCTGGCTCTTACACACTGGGCTAATATTCTCCTGTCCTAATCACCCCAGGACCAGGTACTAGACCACTCAGGACAGTCTTACACTTCTGCCCACTGAGATTATTCATACTAGCCAATCCAAAGGCTGAATACCCTACCTCAACCATTTCTTCCCACAGAAACCACAGTAAAACCTCTTGTTCATATTTTCTTCCCAACTCCCTCTGCCTTCTGAACAACCCTGATACTTCCCTGTGTGGTCCCTCTACATGATATGTCATGTTTCCTATTTCTAGTAATCTGTGAGTATAAAAACATCTTCATTTATGACAGCCATTTCCATGTCTATCTTGCCATACCTGATTAAAACAAATCCTGAGTACATTTTTAAACCTCCATTAAGATCGTACCTATCTTCTGTAGATTTTCTCAGGTTTAACTTATAGTTATTTTAATTTTTTTTTTTTTTTTTTGCGGTACGCGGGCCTCTCCCGTTGCGGAGCACAGGCTCCGGACGCGCAGGCTCAGTGGCCATGGCTCACGGGCCCAGCCGCTCCACGGCATGTGGGATCTTCCCGGACCGGGGCACGAACCCGCATCCCCTGCATCGGCAGGCGGACTCTCAACCACTGTGCCACCAGGGAAGCCCTATTTTAATTTTTTATTGAGTGAAGTGCTCACATCTTAAGTGAATGAATTTGTACCTATGTATGTACCCACATAACTACTATCCAGATCAAATATAGAACATTCCAGCACCCAAAAGGCTCCCTTGTGCACCCTCCCAGTCAATACTCTTCACCTAAAAAGGTAAACACTATTTGGACGTTTAACACCATATATTAATTTTGCTTATTCTTGATTTCTTAAGGAAATACACAGTATTCTTTTGCATCTGGCTTCCTTTGCTTAACATCTGTAGTATCTGTCCCTGTTGTTAAAGAACTATAGCTGCTCTTTTTCACTGATGCATATATTTCAGAATATGAATGAATATATTTATTAATTCTGTTGTTGATGAACACTTAGCAATTATTAATAAAGCTACTTTGAGCATCCTTGCACATGTCTTTTGATAGATACAGGTCTTCATTTCTGTTGGAGTGGATGCTGGATCATAGGGTAACTTACGTTTAGATTTAGTAGATACTGACAAATAGTTTTCAAAAGTTGTTCTACCAATTTATACTCATACTATAAATATATTTGAATTCCAGTTGCTCTACAAATTCAAAACTTGATACTGTGAGTCTTTTTCATTTTAGCCACCATGTGCCATAATGGGACTGTTCCTTTCGTCATCATCATTTTGATTATTTTATTTTTTTGTGGGGAAATTTCTAATGATTGATTCAATACCTTTAATGGCTAACCAACTATTAAGGTTTTCAATTTATTTATTTAAAACATTCATTTATTTAATTATTTATTTGGCTGCACTGGGTCTTAGTTGTGGCACGCGGGATCTTTGTTGCCACATGTGGAATCTTTAGTTGCAGCATGTCTTTAGTTGTGGCATGTGGGATCTTTGTTGCCACATGTGGAATCTTTAGTTGCAGAATGTCTTTAGTTGTGGCATGTGGGATCTTTAGTTGGGGCATGCAAACTCTTAGTTGCGGCATGTGGTATCTAGTTCCCTGACCAGGGATCGAACCTGAGCCCCCTGCATTGGAAGCGCAGAGTCTTAGCCACTGGACCACCAGAGAAATCCCCAAGGTTTTCAATTTATGCTTAAGTTAGTTTTGTTAAACTTAACTTTGTTGGGAAATCATTTATTTAGTCTAAGTTTTCAAATGTATTATCCTAAAATGGTTCATAGTACTTGGTCTTATTTCTTAAATCATAGCTAAAT
>RJWK010010034.1:23430-44455 GCA_004363435.1 Platanista minor
TTTTTTTTTTTTTTTTTTTTTTTTTTTTGCGGTATGCAGGCCTCTCACTGTTGTGGCCTTTCCCATTGTGGAGCACAGGCTCCGGAAGCGCAGGCTCAGCGGCCATGGCTCACAGGCCTAGCTGCTCCGTGGCATGTGGGATCTTCCCGGACCAGGGCATGAACCCGTGTCCCCTGCATCGGCAGGCAGACCCTCAACCACTGAGCCACCAGGGAACCCCCTATTTTTCTTTAGATCAAGCTCTTTCTTTTATGTCCTTTTCCTGACTACATAAATTGAATGTTTTAGCTCATTCACATACTAATTTTATTATTTTTTTAAATAAATTTATTTATTTTTATTTATTTATCTTTGGCTGCGTTGGGTCTCTGTTGCTGTGTGCAGGTTTTCTCTAGGTGGGGCGAGCGGGCTTCTCATTGTGGTGGCTTCTCTTGCTGCAGAGCACAGGTTCTAGGTGTGCAGGCTTCAGTAGTTGTGGCACGTGGGCTCGGTAGTTGTGGCTTGCGGGCTCTAGAGTGCAGGCTCAGTAGTTGTGGCACACAGGCTTAGCTGCTCCGTGGTATGTGGGATTTTCCCAGACCGGGGCTTGAACCCAGGTCCCCTGCATTGGCAGGTGGATTCTTAACCACCGTGTCACCAGGGAAGTCCCTCACATACTAATTTTAATACATGCACAGGAGACTAAAAATTTTCTTCTGAGAATATCTTTGGCTGAAGCCCACAAGCTGCAATATTTTTTATATCACTCAGTTCTAAGTCTTCTAATTTTCATAATTTATTCAATGGTCCATGAGTAGCAAGAAGGGTGATTTTAAATTTTCAAACATACATAATTTGGGGGTGGGGGGGCGGGGTTGTTATATATAACTTAATTATACTGTGGTCTGAGAAGGTGATATGTATGACACAAATATTTTTATCTTTGTTAAAGTTCATGCTTTCTGGCAGAGTGTGGTAACAAATTATAAATGTTCTACGAGTGCCTGAAAGAATGCGAATTCTCAAATTGTTGGCTACAGGCTTCCATACATACATCCATTAGATTAAGATTATTAATCACTCAGCTCTTCAGCTTACTTTTTTGTTGCTTAATCTCACAATTCTAGTAAATGTGTAAAAGTGTTCCCTGTATGATTACCGATTTGTTCATTGAAATTTTGTTTTCTGTAAGTATTTTGGGACTAAATTATTAGATAAATAGAAGTTTAGAATCTTTATAGCTTCCTGCTTAAGTGTTACCTAAACGTTATATATATATATATATATATATATATATATATATATATATATATATATATATATGAGTTCTTTTTAACTCTAGTAATGCTTGTCGCACTTAGAACTATTCTGTGTGATATTAATATATAGCTCTACCTACTTTGTTTTGTTGACTATTTGCCTGAAACATTTCTTTTCATCCCTTTGAGTTCATCTTTTCTGTGTTCTTATGTGGTTTTTTTTTTCCTTTTATAACATTGTGTTTAATTTCTGCTGTACAGCAAAGTGACTCAGTTATACATATTTATATATTTTCCATATTCTTTACCATTATGGTTTATTACAGAATATTGAATATAGTTCCCTGTCCTATATGGTAGCACTTTGTTGTTTAACCTGTGTCCTTATGTTTTAAGTATGTCTCTTATAAACAGCATAAAGCTCAACAACCTCCGCCTTTATACTGGCTTTTTAATCCATAATGATTAATCATCATCCAAAGAAAAGTCTTTGCAAAGGTTTTGATCTTTCATTTTCAGAATGCCTATCTTCATTCTAGTTCTTCAAAAAGCTCCTAGAGTCTTCATGTCACATCTCTACCTAAAAATCTCAATTGCCTATTTATCCTCTCCAGGTTAAAACACAAATCTTTTGGCATAAAACACAAAGCCATTTAGTCTGGAACAAGCCTGTCTTTTTTCCTCAAATCCTACTACACCTATCCATTTATAAGTACACAAAACTCCTAGTGTTTTTCAGAAATGATGTTCTTTTATACTTCTCTGACTTTGCACACGCTGTCCAGAACGTGTCCATCCCTACTTATTCACCTTATGACAGCAGTCAATATCCTACCCTAAAAATCATCTCTTGTATAAGTTCTATAGAGAGAACTAGTCGCTCTTTCTCTGTACTTTTTTTTAAGCTACATTGTAAGGCTTGTCTTCATGTATTATTATCTTGTTATTTTAAATTATCATGTATAAAAAGCTCATCTGAGTAAGTCTGAATTTCAGAATATTTAATCACACAGTTTACATTTACAATAGCTACATTTGTTAGTGTTTATTATTTACAAAGCACCTTACATTTCTTTTTTCATTTATTCCTCACATCAAGACAATATCATCTTGACTTAACAGATGAACAAACTGAGGTTCAAGAAGGTTAAATAGTTTTCCCAAGGTAACTAAGTCACTTAGAGGTAAAAACTGGCTGTTTGACTCCAAAACCTAAACACTTCCACTAAATAATATTGCCTACCAAATATATATTGTAACCTGAACTATACTAACCAAATACTGATGAGAAAATGTTCTTCCAAACTCATTTTAATGAAAAAATGACATAGATGGGTTTTGAGCAGTTTTTAGAAGTTTAAATGCACACACAAACAAATATTTATGTATGACAACTTTTCAAAAAACACTTTCTTCATAACATTATTTATATCACAGAATAAATTTTTAAAACATATTTTTGTTGCCAGAGAAGATAAAAATGCAAATTATGATTTTACCTTGTATAAAACTTGCTATAATTATATTATTATATTATAAAATCTCATTAAACTAAAATATTTTTCATCTTTATTAGTTTAAAAGTTAACATTCAAAGTTAATGGCTATATGGTCAAAGCTAACTAGAAAACTTTATCTTAAGACATGGTTTATACAAAATAGATATTTTTGCATTACTTATGTATTCCTAAAGGGAGACCCAACCACACTTTCTCATGAAGTTTATTTAATTTCAGAAATAAGTATCATTTCATTGATAATCATTATCGGGCTTTAAGGAATTAATCCCAATTCAAAATGTCAGTACCATAAAGTCCACATGTGAAATTTTTCATCAAAACTTTAAAAAAGTTAATGGACAAAAAAGAACATTAAATTTTCTACTGCCAAATTTCTGAAATTTTTTCACTTCAAAAACTAAGTAGAATTTTAAACAGGTACTATATTCTTTGTTTCTCCCCTACAAAAACAATTATTTGCTTTAAAAACACATACCTCTTTCCTTGTTTACTTTGTTCAAGTAAGTCTACCTTCAGCTTTATACATTCCTCTTGGGACTTCAGCAAACTCTGTTCCTTTTCAGTCACCATTTTCTGACTCTGCTCTAATTTATCTTCTGCCTCTCTATAAAATAAAGATACTTTTAAAGGCTGTTGAAGAGATTATTTCAGATAAGCAAGAAATAGTTCAACATCAGGAATTCTATTAGTTTAAATCACTGAGTTAAGAGAAACAGATATTTAACAAGAGAAAGAGAAAAGGCATATTTATTAGTTTTCATAAGGAATAAAAGGATATTTCTATCAGATGATAAATATATCTGAAATAAAAGATTATATCCTATTTAACGATCAGATACTATAAGTATTAGATATATTTCAGAAACTAGATAAGTATGACTGTTATCACCACTATATCCAGTGATTTTTCTGACAGTTGCAAAAAGCTAAAAAGAAAAGGTAGTAAGTGTAAATTTTGGAAAAGAAAGACAAAATTCTTTTTTTTGCTGATAATATCATTAGCTACCTGAAAATCCCAGGAGAATCAAAATAAAAATTAGAATTAATTAAAGGTATGACAAATAGTCCAATTACAAAATAATTATAGTATTATACAAAAAGCAGTAGCCTTCCTATATACTATCAATGAATAGAACAAGAACAAATTCACAACAACCAAAAATATAAAATACCTAGGAATAAACTTAACATATGTATTAACAAAGAAAATTACAAAATTCTGATGGTCATGAGAGATGACTTTAGTGTGCATCAGAATCATCTGCAGGACTTTCTAAAACACAGATTGCTGGGTCCCACCTCCCAGAGTTTGTGACTCCATAAGTCTGAGACAGGAACTGAGATCTGCATTTCTTACAATTTCCCAGATGATGCTCATACTGATGGTCCCAGAACTACTCTTTTGAGAATCACTAAAATGGAGCAATATGCTATTTAGTAGGCATATATTTCTCATTTTATTCATAGCAGAAGAGGAAGATAAATTATAAAGTGCCTGATTCCTTGTATTTTATTTCTTGAACTCCCATCGAAGTACTGAGTACATATTACTATGTAGGGCAACAAGTGAACTAGTTCATATTAATGAAAACACAAAAATAAGCATCTCAGCTTAGATTCGGTCTTTTTTAGCCCCTATATACTGCATGTATCCTGCAGCCAAGAGGAGTTACAATGGACTGAAAACAGAATCAACAAGTTCTAACTAAGACAGTCTATAAACCAATATGGATTTATTGGGGTGGGGGACAAATTTTAACAAGATACATCAAAAAGTAAAAGTAGAAAATAAATATTTTAAAGCTGTAAGTTTTACCTCAAAACTTTATCTTGGGCTGAAACTTCTGCTTCCAAATTTATAACCTGTTCTTCTAAGATTGGTACAATGGCTGCCTGTTGTTGAGCAGATTCAAGCATAGAAACCTAAAACAAAAAACTTTTAGAGCACTTTCTTCACAAAATAAATTAATCGACTTTGTCCTTAGTTTCTTTTACCATCTGACAGGGGTTCAGTAGAACTCCCCAGTCATTGTTCATTGTTTGTGAAGCTCATCTTATCTATCAATTTATATGGGCATGTCATCATCACAAGCCAGTCTCAGCATGTAAGCTCCTGCCATTACCCTCAACTTAATATCCCAAGATAACTGGTTAGTTATTTGGGGAAAAAAAGAGAACCTCTACAGACTAATTTAAAGATAAATTTATCTAAAAAGATAAATTTCACATACATTAGAAAATTAAATTTCAAAGACCAAATCATTTAAAATCACATAAAAATACTTACTGAACCTTGTTATTATTTAAAACCTAATTTTAGAATACATTTACTAGAGAAAACCTAGAAAATACAGAAAAGCATAGTAATCCTACAACTTGCAATATGAAGAGTGTGGGATGGTAGATATCCACAACCTAAATGGTGTCTGGAAAAGAATACCAGTAAGAGAACTAATTATCCCCCCGAAAAGGAAGAATGAGATAATAGTACAGGGCAGGGATGAGGTCCAGGATAGAAAACTTGGCATATAGTTCTATCTCTGTTGATAAGTCCCTCCTTTTCCTACTCTCAGAACACCAAGAGTCACATGATGGCCTACCAAGAAGAGATAGAAAGTTATTATTATTACCTGGAGAATTGAACAGGAAAGGTTTGAGACTCTTGAGACATTACATGGAATGATGAGCAGGGATGAGGAAGATTTAAAAACAAAGAGATTAATAAGGAACAGTCAGCTTCTAGCTTCCTATGCCACCTCATTTGGGGCTACCCCACAGGTAAGAAATCAAAGGATTCTTTGCTGGAGAAACTCAAGAGCTCCAAAGAAAAAGACCTCACATATGGATGTTGGATGGGGGAAGGGAGATATCTCCCTACAAAAGAGCCATCTTCTCAACCATCACCAACAAATGAAGCCCAATGGACAACAAACTTCACCTTTGCACAGACAGCTTCCAAAGAGCATTTAAGTGCCTTCTCTTAAATACAAATAGCCAAAACACCAATATCTGAAAGCTTCTATCACAAAAGTTAGAGGTCAAAACAAAAGAAAAAAGCAACTGGCTGCAGCCAGGCAAACATATACACACACACAAACACACAGAATCATTAAATCTTCAGAGAGCTATGAGAAGATACTGCATCAGGATGTTATTAAATACAAAACAATCAGAGAACATGAAAAAGCTCTGGAAAATGAAAAATAATGAAAGCCAAAAATAAAAGATTCAATAGGATGACAATGTTGAGGAAATCACAGAAAAAGTATCACAGGAAGACAAAGAGATGGAAAATACCAGGAAAAAACTTGAAAGACTTAGAGTACCAATCCAGGTTAGGAAAGATAGAAGAAAGAAAACAGCGTGAAGAAAATTATCAAAGATTACATTAGAAAAAATTCAGGGACCAAAGGACACAAGATTTCAGCCTAAAAGGGTCTTCATGTACCCAGCACAATAAATAACAGAGGTCTATTCCTAAAAACATAAGTGGAGGGCTTCCCTGGTGGCGCAGTGGTTGACAGTCCGCCTGCCGATGCAGGGGACACGGGTTCGTGCCCCAGTTCGGGAAGATCCTATGTGCCGCGGAGCAGCTGGGCCCGTGAGCCATGGCCGCTGAGCCTGCGCATCCGGAGCCTGTGCTCCACAACGGGAGAGGCCACAGCAGTGAGAGGCCCGCGTACCGCAAAAAAAAAAAGAAAAAAAAAAAAAAACATAAGTAGAAAAACAAATGAAAAAATATATTACCCACTAGGAAAAGTAATTCACAATGGCATCAGACGCTTCAGAGACAAACTGGAGGATAGAAGACAAGAAAGCAATGTCCTAAACATTCTGAGGTAAAATAATTTTCAACCTAGAATTCAATCAAGTGTGGGGGAGAACTTAAGACATTTCAGACAGACAAGGAAGCTACCAGAAACATGCTCCAACTAAACAAAGAGTAAACCAAGAAAAATGACGTGGGATCAAGGAAACAATAGACCCAACCTAGAAGAACATCAAAGAGAAGTCCCAGGAGAGCAGCTGGGCAGCAGGTCTGAAGGGCAATAAGCTCAGAGAGAACAAGATGCCAGTCTCCAGAAGTGTAACTACTGTACAGACACTGCTAAAAGGTAAATTATGAATATGTTGATCGGTACAATGGGGAATTTCAGCAAAAGGTTTCCAACAGTGGCACATATGCAAAATCAAAGGTGAGACCTGCCCTGGAAAAGGCAGCCTCCCTAAAAAATATTTTATCAGGCAATTTAGAAAATGCTGAGATGGGAAGTAAAACACAAATATCCGTCTTACTGCCTAGAATAAACAATGGTGTATTTACATGCTCAAAGAAAGGAACAAAATGCTAATAGTTCAGTAATTATTAGCAAAACTCTTTTAATATCTCTTAGACTTTAAATAATTAAGCCTCTATGACTTTAAAAAGAATCTACAGTTGATTAAAAAATTAAAATACAATTAATAAACAGAAAAGGTAAACAGACACATCAAAAGAAATCTAAATGACAAACACACTGAAAAGGTAAACTTCATAAGAAATCAAGAAAAACAAAATATTTTTCCCTCAAAGATATTTAAAAACATAGATATGTTTTAAAAAAAAAAAGAATACTGAAAGTAGACAGAGTGCAATAAATGCCTGAAAAAATTATTTCTCTGTGATTTGACCATTCTGGAAATCTAACCTAGAAATAATCCCAAACACCAAAAAAGTTTTATGTTCACTGCAGCATTTTTTCTCCTTAGGCTCAATAGTACTTTGTTTTGTTTGAAAAGGACAAAAGAAAAATAAAGACCTCCCATAACTCTACTACTTTAAACAATACATCTAAAAAGTAAATAATGAAAGTTTCACTATGACCCTCCAATCGTTTCCAAAGTTATCAACAATATTGTGGAGCAGTCCTTCTGTCCACATATTGATATATGTCATATGTATATCTATATACATACACACACATAGACACATGCTCATTTTATAAAAAACAAAACAGATTGTGTGTGTGCATGTATGTGTATGTGTTTTGCTCTGTAATGTTTTTCTACCACTAAATATTTTAGGTAAGTTTTTGAGTGTTGACTGTGCAGATACCATTCTAAGTGCCACATATATCATTTAAACCTTACAAAGTTCTATAAAAGTCAAACAACTTTACATTTATCTTAAAAAAAAAAAGCTTAGTAGCAATCCATTAAATGGATATATCATAATTTATTTTACCATGTCTCTGTTATTGGATATTTTGGTTTCTTCTAATTTTTTGTATACCGATCATACAGAAACCACTTAAACCACTTAAACAGGGGGGTTATTAATTAAATTATGGTATACTCACATAAGGAAACATAATGCTACCAGAAAAAATGATTGTTGGGGACTTCCCTGGTGGTCCAGTGGTAAAGAATCTGCCTTCCAATGCAGGGGACACGGGTCCGCTCCCTGGTTGGGGAACTAAGATCCCACATGCCGCAGGGCAACTAAGCCTGTGCGCCACAACTATTGAGCTCGTGTGCCTCAACAAGAGAGCCCGCATGCCACAAACTACAGAGCCCATGCACCCTGGAGCCCCACGTGCCATAACTAGAGAGAAGCCCGAGCGCCACACTAGACAGAAACCCGAGCAGACCGTGTACCGTAACAAAAAGATCCTGCGTGCCTCAACAAAGATCCTGTGTGCCACAACTAAGACCTGATGCAGCCAAAAAAAATAAGGAAAATAAATAAATAAATAAAATAAATATGAAAAAAAGAAGTCATATTAAAAATGATTGTTGGAAAAGCTACGTAAACGCATCCAAAACTGCTTAGACTATGTAAGAAGTATAAAACAATTCCAGGGATAAAAAAACTATTCAAACATGTAATATTTAACTATGTAATAAGCCAACAAAAGCAGTTTCTAGATGGTGGAAACTGGGTTATCTTTCTCCCTTTTTTTTTTTTTTTCTATTTTTGAAGTTTTCAGCAATGAGAATGTATTATTTTAAAAAGGAAGATAAGTAAGCTATATATTTCCTTTGTACACGAAGTAAAACCACACAAATTGATAATCTTAAGATTTTAAGAGGTTCTAACTTATCTAAATGCATAGGCTATACAAGTTCCCCTAAATAATTTTCAGATATTAAATTCACACAAAATTGATTCTATGTTGATACTATATCATAATAAAAATTACTATACATAACACATTAAGGCAATACAAGGAATATTTTTCCAATTATAAATCTTAAGATGATTACAATTATTTTCTGTTGGCATAGTCACCACTTCAAGAAACATACTTTTGCTCTTGACTGTGTCAATTCAAAGTGGACAGATTCTATTTTAGTCATTAAAGAATGATTCTGCGAGACCAAACAAGCATTCTGTTGCCTAAGTTTATTAAGTTTCTCTCGAAGACTTTTGATTTCCTGATCCACAGGGGTAGAAGATGAAAAAGACATCTGAAAAATGAAAAAGAACAATTTATTTTGAATTATTTCATTAAGCATTACATGTAATTAATGGAACTAATGAACAATTATCAATAAAATGACTAAATAGCTCAGAAAAATGGGTTAAGATACTCAGTCAGTGTTGGTGAGGATATGAGACAATCAGCACTCTCTCCTCCACTGCTGGTGAACATGTACATAAATAAGTTCAGCCTGGAAAACAGTGGTACACGTTGGAAAAGTTCTTGGTATTATCCAGTAAAGCTGAACATGCTAAGACTCAACAATATTACTCCTGGGTATAAATCTGATAGAAATTTTTACACTTTTGCACCTGAAGATTAAAGACATAAAAATGATAAGAAATGAAATGCCCACAAACAACAAAATGGATAAATTATTTAACCGTTTGTATATTTCTATTATACTCTTTTGAATATATATTTTACAATAAATTATTTTAATTTTCATGGGAGTTGAGGTTTTCAAAACATGATTTAATTTTATTTTTTTGAATAATATATTTATGCAATTCAGAGTCAGAATTATATATTTTTAAAAAGTACATACAGAAGTATCATTCCCATCTTTAGTAGGTAGGTAACCATTTTTACAAGTTTCTTGTTTATAAATTTTTGTATAACATCAATCAGCAAAAAATAGGAAACTCCATATATAGAAGAGTCATTAATTAAGTTAGGATCTTAAACCTAGTCTTCTAGTGTTTCCATACGTATATACAAGCAATACAAATTACCCACCCCGCCCCCAATAGCTCCTAATACAAAACCAGAAGAGTATGTATGTTGTTCTGCACCTTGCATTTTTCACTTGAACAGCATATCCTGGCAATCTCTCCACAAGCAATTCAGTGAGAAACTCCTATTCGTTTTTTTTTTTTAACCCCCTTAGCTGCAGCTTCTATTGCATGCTTATTCAACCAACTAGACAAATAAGATTTTTAATCTTCTGTTATGACAAACAATGCCTTGTTTTGTACTTATGCAGGTACTTTTCCAGAAATGGGATTTCCAAGTTAAGGGTAAATGCATTTGTGGTTTTGGTAAATATTACCAAATGCCTCTCCACTGAGGTTGTATCACTTTGCATTTCTACCAGCAATGTATGAGAATGCCTATTTCCCCCTAATATCACCAACAAAATAGTGTCAAATATCTGGATGTTTAATAATCTGGTAGTGAATTTCTCTTATTATTTCTGAGATTAAACATCTTTTTATTTGTTTTAATTTCCTTTTCCATTCATGTCTTTTGCCCATATTTCCATTGGGTTGATGATTTTTCCTTATTTCTAGGAGCTTTTTACATATCAAAGAGATTAGCCCTTTATCTTTAATAGGCATTACCAATATTTATCCCCCTCTGATTTGTCATGTAACTTGTGATTCTGCTTAGGGTAAAACATAATGATTTCAATGAAGGCATATATATAATAAAAATAATCAGCAATTTGAATTAGGGTAGAGATCAAATTTCCCAAAATTACATAATCTTTGTAGACATGGAATTTGAATTCATTTTCTAAAATGTAGGCTCAGATAGCTTCATCAAGCAGCTTCCTTACAAAAAGAAAATCTCTCAACTGCTGGCTTTCTGAAGTGGGAAGAGGAAATTTTTATCAAGAAAGAGTATGATGTACATATGCAACCATATGTATATATGCATGCTGCCAATGGGGTAATAAAAAATAGGAGGAAGAGGGTGGAAAAAGTGATAAAAGGGTTGAGTAAGGAAGAGGAGTATACACAGGGAGATAGATAATATGGCCAAATAAAAAAGAGGATGGGGCTTCCCTGGTGGTGCAGAGGTTGAGAGTCTGCCTGCCGATGCAGGGGACGCGGGTTCATGCCCCGGTCCGGGAAGATCCCACATGCCGTGGAGCGGCTGGGCCCGTGAGCCATGGCCGCTGAGCCTGCGCGCCCAGAGCCTGTGCTCCGCAACGAGAGAGGCCACAACAGTGAGAGGCCCGCATACCGCGAAAGATGTCTAACATCACCCACAAAATTTAGAGATAATGAATGGAGCACCTGATCCAGGCTAAACAGTAAGTACACTTTAACCACTTAATAAGCCATGATTACCTATTACATACTTGGTACAGTACTAAAATCAAGGGGATTACAATTTACTTGAGAAAACAAGATATTTAATTGCAAAAAGGTAATAAATATAGACGCTTTAAAATAGAGTAATACACCAAAATAACTGCTCTCTTGTTAGGACAGAACAAGAACCACTACATTTAAATTCAAAGAGTCTGGAGTACTAAAAACTATGGAAAACATGAATAAGGTATTTGAAGAAAAAACTCAAAGAAAAAGTATTTTAAGTATACAAGTCTAAAACTACTTTTAAGTAGGCAGGTCTAAAAATAATAACCTTATCTCTTGGCTTTTTTTGAAAATCAGTACCACTATGGGGCATCTTACAAACTTTTTTATAAGGTGAGTAATTCAAAAGTCCAAGCTGGCTAGGCTGAGAAAGATCTTCCAGAACGAGCCTTTCAGACCTTGAGAGATTAGAGGCATAATAAGAATCTTCATGTGGACTAACACTAGAAAAAAAAGAAAACAATACATTTTAGTTCTTAGGTACTTTAAGTATTCACTCTAAATTTCTATACATTAAATAAGAAAACAGAAAGAAAATCACCTGAAGTGTTGCTGAAAATCAAATTCCAGAAATGAACTTAAGGCATTTCAACTAAATTTTTAAATAAACCATAATTAGTTTTAAACTAGCAATCTATGTTTCTGGAGCCTCTATTCTAGGATTACTTAAGATTCAAAAAACAGTCATAATACTAAAAGATTAATTAAGCCTACACATATATTTTATACTCTGAGTCCTAATATATTCTTTAAATTTTATTTATTTATTTATTTTTATTTTTGGCTGCGTTGGGTCTTTGTTGCTGCGCACGGGCTTTCTCTAGTTGTGGTGAGCAGGGGCTACTCTTCGTTGAGGTGCGCGGGCTTCTCATTGCGGTGGCTTCTCTTGTTGTGGAGCACAGGCTCTAGGTGTGCGGGCTTCAGTAATTGTGGCACGCAGGCTCAGTAGTTGCAGCTCGTTGGCTCTAGAGCGCAGGCTCAACATTTGTGGCACATGGGCTTAGTTACTCCACGGCATGTGGGATCTTCCCGGACCAGGACCTGAACCTGTGTCTCCTGCATTGGCAGGCGAAGTCTTAACCACTGTGCCACCAGGGACTGAGTCCTAATATATTAAAGGTCTTAATATGTAAATGCTTCTCTAATAGTTCTTTTTCCTAAACTGAAAGTTATATTCAAATTATTTTCTTTTAAATTATAGAACATTATTCTCTACTCTGGACACATCAGAAACACATCATACAATAATGATATTCACACATTTTACATTCATAAATTAAAGTTCTACTCAGAATTGTACACGTAATTTTACTCACTCACCTAGATAACTCTTCCCCTAAACTCTGCAAACTCCATTCTGTTATCTTCAGTTCATGTCTTAAGGAAGCAACATTTGCCAGCAAACTTTCTTCTTCATTGTCTTTATTATGGTAGCCTGAGGAACTAGACTCCATTTCCTAAAAAAAGAAACGAATTTCTTATACCTTGCCTGAAAGAATCTGTGTTGTCAGTCAAAATACTGTCACACTGGGCTTCCCTGTTGGCGCAGTAGTTGAGAGTCCACCTGCCGATGCAGGGGACACGGGTTCGTGCCCCGGTCCGGGAAGATCCCACATGCAGTGGAGCGGCTGGGCCCGTGAGCCATGGCCGCTGAGCCTGCGCGTCCGGAGCCTTTGCTCTGCAATGGGAGAGGCCACAGCAGTGAGAGGCCCATGTACCACAAAAAAAAAAAAAAAAAAAATTCTCACACTAATAAAATTTAACTCATTATTTTTCTATTTCAAATGTTGTGAAATCTTTCATGGTTCATTTAAAACAAAGCAAAATGAAACAAAACACCCAGCAACAATGAATTTCTCAGCATGTTAAGCTATAATGGAAAGTTCAACAGAATTTCAGTGAATCAATTTTTCATTATAGCCAGGGACTAGTTATTAAAGTTCCCCTTTTCTAAGCATCTTTAATCTTCTAACAATTGTGTAAACTAAGTGTTTTTATTCCATGTTAAAGATGAAGAAACTAAGAATGAGACAAATAACTTGCTCAAGGTCACACAAACTGTAAATGGTGGAACCACTATTTGAACCTAGGTCATCAGGATCCAACGATCTTTTAATTATGTCACACTGTAGTTTTCTTATTTATTATAGATTTTCAATATGAAGTGTTCAAACTTACATAATCATGTTACAGCTGTGAACATCTGACAAAACTGGTATCATTACAGTCATTCATATTTTCTTTTTTTTTCCTTTTTTTTTTTTTTGGCTACGTTGGGTCTTTGTTGCTGCATGGGCTTTCTCTAGTTGTGGCAAGCTGGGGCTACTCTTCATTGCGGTGCACAGGCTTCTCACTGCAGTGGCTTCTCTTGTTGCAGAGCATGGGCTCTAGGCGTGCTGGCTTTAGTATTTGTGGCACACGGGCTCAGTATTTGTGGCTCACGGGCTCAGTAGTTGTGGCGCACAGGCTCAGTAGCTGTGGCACACGGGCGTAGCTGCTCCGTGGAATGTGGGATCTTCCTGGACCAGGGCTCGAACCCGTGTCCCCTGCATTGGCAGGTGGATTCTTAACCACTGCACCACCAGGGAAGGCCTCATATTTTCTTAAAGGTAATTTATTACCACAGAAAGCTTATCCCCTTCTCCCATTCGCCATGGTTATAAAATTTACATCACATTCACGTCACAACCACAGAGATCAAAATGACATTTAGCAGGTTAACTCGCAGAAATATATGAAGAAAAGCTTTTGTTTCTTCAACTGATGGGTATCTCAAGGGTTGTGAAATTCTCTAGTAAGTAGCTTTGCACATAAAAAATCATGATAAAGTACCACATTTTATTGTTAATTAATATACATAATATCATGAATTAATATTAATAACACAATTAAGATGAAGGCTTTATAATCTCTACTACTCCTATTTATCTTCTTGCATAATCTTAAAATTACATTCCTCTTTCATATCCTATTTACCTTTGTCATTGTAGCATCTCTTTCATCACTCTTCTAGAATTCTGACCACATCTCGAGCTCCAAAAGGTTAGGAGTCCTGTGTATTATATTCAGGACTATAAGGCACTTAGTGAAACTCAAAATTTTCAGTGAATAAATGATGATTACTAAACTGCCCTTCCTTCTCCTCATCTAGCTAAAATAATATGACAAATTCATTCCACACTCAAAATTTCTCAGATGTAGAGAGGAAGATTAAAAAGAAAACTCACCTTATTGGAAGAAACTGGCAGGAAATTAAATGAGATGCTATTGAATCTTAGTAGAGAAAATGTTTCTATCCTCTTTCCTCTTTTGTTTCCACAGATTTGCTTCTGCTTAAATGAGAAGACTCTCCCAAACACAAGTCAATGGTTCAGGTCCCCATTCTGCTTTCTTTTCAACATCTCTAGTTCCTTACAGGATGGTGAAAGAAAAAAGGGTTACGAAAATTTAGGCAAATTCTAAAATGCCATTCGACATTGTTTCGACTAAATCAGGCTTATGTCCAACATCTTCTGTATATTTTCATGTAAGAATTCTCTTCCCCTTCTGAAGTATCAATGAAAACGTTTGCTATGCAAACATATTTTCATTTTCCTAGTAGGCCATTTATTATCTTTAAAAAAAGATTCCTGGGACTTCCCTGGCAGTCCAGTGATTAAGACTCTGCGCTTCCATGGCCGGGGGCACAGGTTGGATACCTGTCAGCGATACCCGCCTGCCGTGCGGTGCGGAAATTTTTTTTTAATAAATAAATAAATAAATAAAGATTCCTCCTCCCTTCAACTGACAGTAGTTATGAAGTCTAGCTTCACTGCCTGTACATACGTGGAAAAGCACATCATGCTACCGACAGGCCCTGCCTTCTTTTGGCCCTAGTAACAATGCTTTTGTAGGTATACACACGCACACCCATCACACCGAAAAACAAGTGTTCATTATACTCCTTGCATGTAAAAAGATGGGCTGTAGTCGAAAAGTATTCCTCATTTTGGAAGGAGGTCATGGCTTTATATAGTATTGTCTTGTACCAAGAACGCTCAATTTGACAGAATTGGCCCTTCGTTCACCTGGAAAAAGTGGAGGAAAACATGACAGCTTCCTTTCCGATTTTTCGTCAACTAAAATACAACCCTGCAGAGCAGCGTGCGCAGCGAGGGCGAGGACCAGACGAAACGCATCGGAGCGTACCGACAGGGAAAGGAACAAAACTCCTTCAGGTAGGCGGGTTTCCACCCTCCAGGGGCAGTCGCTCACCACCCAAGTCATAGTTGTGAGAGAGACCCACCGACGACGGCGCACGCCGCGCTCTCCGCTGCGTTCGGAAGCTTCGGACCCTCTCCCGGACCCCAAGCGTGGAACCACAGACACACCACGCGCAAAACTAGCGAACCCCAGCTGCGCCGAGTTCCAACCGCCGCGGGAGCCGTTGAGGACGCCCCGCCCCGCCGCAGCCCCGGCCCCCGCGAGGACTCTGCGTGAAGCGACGCCGGACGCGCGGGGCCTGTTGGGGATTGTGGTCTGCGAGCGCGTCCGAGCCTGCCCACCCGGAACTACATTTCCCACAATTACCGCCAAGACGCCCATTGGTGTGAGGGACGCCATGGGAAGCTGCGGCCGTCTGGGTGTCGAGCGGGCGCGCTCACGCGGGGCCTGAGGGAGCCAAGACCCGGGAGGGTGTGGAAAAGGACTGCTGGCTCCGCCCTCAGTCCCTACCCTTAGTAGGCCGGCGTTTTCCCCTCTGAGAAACGCCCCTTCGCCCCGGCCTTCACCTGGAGTTTCTTCAGGCTCCAGGTCTCCCTGCCAACCACGAGGAGTCCAGGGAGGAAAAGCGGACCATAGGCGCCTATAACCCACGCCTCCCACGCCTTTTCCAGCCCGAGATCGCCCAGGCAGGGATGGGCAACAAGATCTGGCTGCCCTTCCCGGTGGTCCTCTTGGCCTCTCTGCTGCTGCCTGCGGCGGCCGGCTTCACGCCCTCCTTAGACAGTGACTTCACGTTCACTCTTCCGGCCGGCCAGAAGGAGTGTTTCTACCAGCCCATGCCCCTGAAGGCCTCGCTGGAGATCGAGTACCAAGTAAGTGCAGAGGTTGAGCCAGCCTCCTTCCTTTAGCCTAGCTGCACGTCGTCGCCTCTCACCGGCTTAGAAACTTCTTGTGGACGACCGGGGTGCTGAAGAGGCAAGGGCTGCCCGGAAGCGGCCAGCTCCGCGCCGGCACACGAGGCGAGGCTCTCCCCGGGGTTGGGGACCGAGAAGTTAGGCGGGACCTGGAATTGACTACCCCCAGCCCTCCCCTTTCCTCCGGTCGGAAAGAGGCCAGCTCTGGTGATGTCGATGGTTTTTCTCTTTGTTTCATAATTCACCTGTGTCTTTTCTAGCCAGTACACGCTTCAATACTGGGAATTTCACAATACAGGCCTAATACACGTTCTCCTTAATCATTGGACGAGATGATGACACTTGCAAGTGTTAATCACCCCCACCACCCTCACTCAATTCCGGTATTGTAAATCAATACTGTCATTGCTTCAGTTAAGGATTTTTGAACTGTGACCATGTGATTATCACTAAATCCTATTTCGGAATATTTTGAAAGGGGCTATTGATGTGTTTAATGGTACATTTCCTTCTCAGTTATATACCCGTTATTTAAAAACCAAATAAGATCTAACTGTATATTAAAACTTTGTAATCTTTCGTTCAGCATTCTAAGCATTTCTCCCATATTAGGTTTTTTACATTTACACTTTTAGAGTTATATAGGTGGTATGGCTTAGCTTTATACTTTGCATCTTTAATCACTCAAAGGGACTATTCCCCTAAAGCATTCTGCCTAAACAATTTGTTTTGATTGAGGAAAGAAGTAAAATCATTAAATGTCTGTAGTCCTAGACAATGTTAGAAGGGTTTAAAGGGTAGAAATCATCTTCAACCCTTTGTCTGCATTTTCCAACTCTGTGATTAATTTTCCAATAACTACAAGCTACTGCATTTTGTCTTAGTCTTTAAAATGTCAGGGAACAGACTTTCTAGACATTGCCCTTGGCTTACTGTGACATATCGAAAAATTTTAACCGTTTCACACTTTTCGGGTTTAAGAGGACACTTTTAGGATAATTGACCAGCCCCACAATATATTAAATTCTTGAAACTTTGAAGTGTCAATATATATATCTTATGAATAGATCATTCATTTAAAATTTTAAATCATTATTGAGTGCTTAATTTGTGTAAGCTATATGCTAGATACTACAGATACAATGGTGAGTAAAAATATAGTCCATGCACTCATGCAGTCTAGTTAAGGGGATAGAGATTAATCAAATTATTACACAAATAAGTGTGATATTAGAACTCTAATAAGTGCTATGAAGTGAAGCTAAGTGCATAAGCTATGAGAGTGTTTAATAGAAGGACTTGATTTCACAGTGGGAATTGAGAGAAGACATCCCAGAAGAGGTGGAGTTCAGATCTGTAGAAGAATCAGGCTTACTAGGGATAAGGGAGTGGAGCAAGGTGATGGATAAAAAGAACAGCATGTGGCAATCCAAGGCTTTGAGGAAGAAGACTGAAGAACACCTTTGAGGGACTGGAAGACTATGACAGAAAGGTGAAAGTGGGACTTGTACATCATGATCCATTGAAGTCATTGGGAAGTTTAGTTTTAGATTTATGGTATTGTTTTATTTTATATTTTAGATAGATGTTTTGTATATTTTAAAATTAGCTTCTGTATTTTTAAATACCATTTTTAATGATTTCATTAAGCCTGACAGTCACTACCAATAATATCTTTTGCTTTACTCAAGTCTTTGCTTAGTTTTGTCATATCACTTACTTTTTGATTTAATGATATGGTTTTTGGTTTTTGGAGGAGAACCTTGAGTAATTTTTTCAGAACACTTTGAGTCCTTGGATATCTGAAAATGGCTTTACCTTTTGCTTTCTCTTCAGTAAATATAATTTTTTTACTTGGAAAAATTGAAGACATGGCTCCCTTGTGTTTTTTTACATCTAGTGTATATGCAAGAATGCTAATGCCATCCCAGTTATTGTTATTTTGTAGTTCTCTACTACTACTCTTTGGAAGTTTCTAGGTTGTACTTTTTAAGTCCTTTGGAAAAGTCATTAGGATTTTTGGATCTTTTTTCATTTATCCTGCTTCACATCTATTAGACTCTTGCAGTCTAAAGACTTTTATCTTTTGGAGCAGAACTTTTTATTCTCTTATTTGATAACTTCCTCTCCATTGCTCTTGGTTCTCTCTTTTTTTTTTTTTTTTTTGCAGTACGCGGGCCTCTCACTGTTGTGGCCTCTCCCGTTGCGGAGCACAGGCTCCGGACGCGCAGGCTCAGCAGCCATGGCTCACGGGCCCAGCCGCTCCGCGGCATGTGGGATCTTCCTGGACAGGGGCACAAATCGATGTCCCCTGCATCAGCAGGTGGACTCTCAACCACTGCGCCACCAGGGAAGCCCGGTTCTCTCTTTTTGAAATGCTTTATGAGGTGGGTATTTGAAATCTTTAGCTCTGTCCTTCATAAAGGTCTTACCATTTCCCTCATACTTTTCATCTATACTTTTTCACCTTGTTGTGAGAATTCCTTGGCTCCTTTTAGTTCTCTGATTTTTAGTCTCCATGCATGCCCATTCTGCTGTCATTACAGTCGCTAAGGCTTTATTTGGGCAATCACATTTTTGGTTTTTCTAAGAACTTTTTCATATCAGCATCTTCATTTTCTGTAGATTTTCACATTCTTGAATTTCTCTGAGGATGTATATTACATTTATCTGAGAAAACATATTTTTAAGTCTGTTTACATTATTTTTTCAGAATTTGATCCTCTGAGAAAAACCAATAACATGAAAAAGAAGGCATCAGTTTCAACAAATATTTGGTGTCTCTCTAGTCTGTTTTGAGAATTTTGATATTGATAGATATTGGTAGCTAGATGTATTCTTTGCACAGTGGAATATCTTCCAGAAATTCCTTACTCTTCAAATCTGTTAACAGCTTTCCTAGATTTCCAGTGTTGTTATAGATTATATCATTATGTTTTCTTCATTTCATTGGGATTTAAAGAAGAAAAAGAACTATGTATATTTAGCTAGGCATTTGAAACCAGTTCTGTTGATCAGTAAGTACAGCACAAGAATAGGTAATCTATCATTCCATTAAAGCCACCAAGAAAAATAAAATGGAGTTACATAAGAAAAAGAGTAGCCTTTGAAGGCAGATTGCTGAATTCAAATTTTGACCATGCCACTTATTTACCATATCACCTTAGGCAACCTTCTCTGTGCCTCAGTTTTTTGTGAGGTTATTTTGGGGGGGGGGGGGTTTGTTTTGTTTTTTTAGGCTAAAATGAAAATGATAAACTTCCTTTTAGAGTTGTTGTGAGGAATAAATCCACATAAAGCACTTAAAACAATGTGTGGCATAAACTGTAATTGTTAGCTGCCGTCGTCATTATCATCATCATCATCATCTTCATCATTGGGACATTTTGAGATTGTAAAAATCTTTCCTGTTTCCTGTACTTATTCTTTGTCCAATAAGTAAATGGCCTGCTTGGAATATATAGTTCATATTGGGAAATAATAGGTATTGCTTGAAAAAGTCAGTTGGAATCAGATCATAGAGGCCTTGAGTTCCAGGCTAAGAAGTAGCTAGTTATTGTTTTATTGAGGAGGAAACAAACTCAGAAAAGTTACATAGCAAGCCCTAAATTGCCCAAGGAAAAGGGTCTACCAATTGAACTACCTTCTGTGTTTCTACTCTACAGGGCATCTGTTTTAAGAAGATTATTTCAGTAATACCCGTAAGACCTAAATTTAAGTGATGGCAACAGGAATTGGCAAGAAAGGGACAAGTTCCAAAAATGAATGGAATTGAACCAAATGGTCTTTCTGCTCCTTTCTGTCTGTTGACTTTCTTACCCCTCTAGGTTTAGAAATGAAATCTTTTCATCATATGATCTACTTAATATAGCTTTTTATTTTTAGAATTTGTAAAATGTGCTCTTCTCTTCTATGCCTTCCCACAGGTTTTAGATGGAGCAGGATTAGATATTGATTTCCATCTTGCCTCTCCAAAAGGAAGAACCTTAGTTTTTGAACAAAGAAAGTCAGATGGAGTTCACACGTAAGTAATCTCTTAGTTGGGTTCCTTGATCTGAATACCAGTGGGCACAGGAAAATTAGCACATTTGTACTAAATGTTAGTATTAAATGATTCCATAAGAACATTTTAAACAGTCCTTGTTAGTGATCTATCTTAAACTAAAATGTCGTCCATTAATCTTATATTTTTGTTTAGGCATTTTCTTTTGATCTTGACCAAGTTTTTGCTTTTTTTTTTTTTTTTTTGCTTTGGTTAATGAGATGAGTATACCATAGGTACTGCATTCAATCTGTTGTGGCATTTTAAACCTGCCTTTCTGGCTAGCACAGGCTTTTTCTATTTTAAGTTACTGTTCCAGGTATATAGCTTAAAGTTTCTTGAACTACTGGCTATATCATTTTTGCCCATTGTTTTCTTAAAACAACAGTACAGTAATACATCTTTGTATAAATTTTTATTTTACTTGAACCTCATTCTTTTTAGATAATTAGAAGATCTGAAAGTAAAAGATCTGACCATAGGAAACCATATAGAAATAAAATACTTTTTATAACTGAGTTTAGAGTTTGATAAAA
>RJWK010010035.1:0-44338 GCA_004363435.1 Platanista minor
GACCCAATTTCGTTCCCTTTTATGGCTGAGTAATATTCCATTGTACCTATGTGCCACATCTTCTTTATGCATTCATCTGTCAATGGACATTTAGGTGGCTTCAATGTCCTGGCTATTGTAAACAGTACTTCAACGAATATTGCGGTATATGTCTCTTTTTGAATTATGGTTTTCTCAGGGTATACGCCGAGTACTGGGATTGCTGGGTTATATGGTAGTTGTATTTTTAGTTTTTTAAGGTACCTCCATACTGTTCTCAATAGTGGCTGTATCAATTTACATTCCCACCAACAGTGTAAGAAGATTCCCTTTTCTCCACACCCTCTCCAGCATTTATTGTTTGTAGATTTTTGATGATGACCATTCTGACTGGTATGAGGTGATACCTCACTGTTGTCTTGATTTGCATTTCTCTAATGGTTAGTGATGTTGAGCATCTTTTCATATATTTGTTGGCAATCTGTATGTCTTCTTTGGAGAAATGTCTATTTAGGTCTTTTGCTCATTTTTGGATTGGGTTGTTTGTTTTTTAGATATTGAGCTGTATGACCTGCTTATATATTTTGGACAGTAATCCCTTGTCAGTTGCTTCATTTGCAAATGTTTTCTCCCATCTGAGGGTAGTCTTTTTGTCTTGTATATGGTTTCCTTTGCTGTGCAAAAGTTTTTAAGTTAATTGGGTCCCATTTTTTTATTTTTGGTTTTATTTCCATTTCTCTAGGAGGTGGGTCAAAAAGGATTGTGCTGTGATTTATGTCATAGAGTGTTCTCCCTATGTTTTCCTCTAAGAGTTTTATAGTGTCTGACCTTACATTTAGATCTTTAATCTATTTTGAGTTTATTTTTGTGTATGGTGTTAGGAGGTGTTCTAATTTCATTCTTTTACATGTAGCAGTCCAATTGTCCCACCACCACTTATTGAAGAGGCTGTCTTTTCCCCATTGTATATTCTCCCCTTCTTTATCAAAAATAAGGTGACCATATGTGTGTGGGTTTATCTCTGGGCTTTCTATCCTGCTCCACTGATCTATATTTCTGTTTTTGTGCCAGTACCATACTGTCTTGATTACTGTAACTTTGTAGTATAGTCTGAAGTCAGGGATCCAGAATCCACCAGCTCTGTTTTTCTTTCTCAAACTTGCTTTGGCTATTCGGGGTCCTTGGTGTTTCCATACAAATTTTGAGATATTTTGTTCTAGTTCTGTGAAAAATGTCACTGGTAGTTTGATAGGTATTTCACTGAATCTGTAGATTGCTTTGGGTAGTATAATCTTTTTCACGATGTTGATTCTTCCAATCCAAGAACATGGTATATCTCTCCATCAGTTTGTATCCTCTTTAATTTCTTTCATCAGTATCTTATAGTTTTCTGCATAAAAGCCTTTTGCCTCCTTATGTAGGTTTATTCCTAGGTATTTTATTCTTTTAGCCGCAGTGGTAAGTGGCGTTCTTTCCTTAATTTCTCTTTCTGATCTTTCGTTGTTAGTATATAGGAATGCAAGAGATTTCTGTGCATTAATTTTGTATCCTGATACTTTACCAGATTCATTGATTAGCTCTAGTAGTTTTCTGGTGGCATCTTTAGGATTTGCTATGTATAGTATCATGTCATCTGCGAACAGTGACAGTTTTACTTCTTCTTTTCCAATTTGTATTCCTTTTATTTCTTTTTCTTCTCTGATTGCCATGGCTAAAACTTCCAGAGCTATGTTGAATAATAGTGGTGAGTGTAGACATCTTTGTTTTGTTCCTGATCTTAGAGGAAATAGTTTCAGTTTTTCACCATTGAGAATGATAATGGCTGTGGGTTTGTCATATATGGCCTTCATTATGTTGAGATACGTTCCCTCTATGTCCAGTATCTGGAGAGTTCATATCATAAATGGGTGTTGAATTTTGTTGAAAGTTTTTCCTGCATGTATTGAGATGATCATATGGTTTTTATACTTCAGTTTGTTAATATGGTGTATCACATTGATTGATTTGCTTATATTGAAGAATTCTTGCATTCCTGAGTTAAACTCCACTTGATCATGGGGAATGATCCTTTTAATGTGCTTCTGGATTCTGTTTGCTTATATTTTGTTGAGGATTTTTTCATCTCTGTTCATCAGTGATATTGGCCTGTAGCTTCCTTTTTTGTGACATCTTTGTCCGGTTTTGGTATCATAGTGATGGTAGCCTCGTAGAATGTGTTTGGCAGTGTTCCTGCCTCTGTTATATTTTGGTAGAGTTTGAGAAGAATAGATGTTAGCTTTTCTCTTAATGTTTGATAGAATTCACCTGTGAAGCCATCTGACCCTGGGTTTTTGCTTGTTGGAAGATCTGAAAACACCATTCCAACTTCAGTGCCTGTGATTTATCTGTTCATATTTTCTATTTCTTCCTGGTTCAGTTTTGGAAGCTTGTACTTTTCTACGAATTTGTACATTTCTTCCAGGTTGTCCATTTAATTTGCATAAAGTTGTTTGTCGTAGTCTCTCATGATCCTTTGTATTTCTGGAGTGCAGTTATTACTTCTTTTTTGTTTCTAATTCTGTTGATTTGAGCCTTCTCCCTTTTTTTCTTGATGAGTCTGGCTAATGGTTTATCAATTTTGTTTATCTTCTCAAAGAACCTGCTTTTAGTTTTATTGACGTTTGCTACTGTTTCCTTCTGTTCTTTTCCATTTATTTCTGATCTGATCTTTCTGATTTCTTTCCTTCTGCTAACTTTAGGGTTTTTTTTTTTTTTTCTTGTTCTTTTCCTCTACGCGTTTTAAGTGTAAGGTTAGGTTGTTCATTTGAGATTTTTCTTGTTTCTTGAGGTAAGATTGTATTGCTATAATGTACTTAATTATTTTTATTCAGAAAATCTAAATAAATCCATAAGCTCTTTTTGAAATAATAAATAAGTTCTAGTAAAATGACTGGTGTGAAAACAAATGAATTTATAAATGGCAATATATTTCCTATGATTCTGAGATTGAGGACCTATTGAATAATAAATGTTAACAGAAACTATTCCTCATTTTTCTGCATATATTTATTCAATGTGTGTGTGTGTGCACAGGCACACATGTGGGTAAACACATACAAAGACATACCAAGGCAGTTGCTAAGCCAGTATTATTTTGTTTCAAATAATGACGACTTATTGTACAGTTTCAGTTTTTGGAGGGCCAAATTTCTATAATCATGCTATTTTTAATTGATTCTATTTGTTTTTGTTTAAGTTGAAGATAAATTTGTCAATGTATCACCTCATTAAAATAATGTATTAATCTGTCTAGGAGTGATGTCAATAAGATGCCAGAAAAGGAATTCTTGTGCTTATATTCCCCCTTCAGCAACAATATTTTGGCAGCCACTCACAGACAAAAGTGCTGCTGTTGGAACTTTGGGACTCAGGTAAGATGTGAAAACCTGGTGGAATCGAAGATCCAAAAGCCCATTTTGAAAAGGCGAACTCATGCCCAGGTGGCTGACTCATCCACTGTAATCCCAGCTACAGACCTGGAAACAGCTCCATGTCTTATGGACAGGGCTACAGCCCTGTTTAGCCTTGGTCTTGCTACAAGTATCATATGTCAAGGGACCTAAGAGGAGTCACACTCTCTAATGTGTCAGGTCATAGGCCCACAGACCTCAGTCCTAGCTGTGGACCCTGAAGTGTCCCAGTCTTTCTGGAGCAAGTTTTCTGGCAAGCCTTCCAAACTTGGTCCAAATGTAAGTTCTGAAATGACCCTGTATCTGGCTCCAACCCAACTCAATTTTGTTTCTGGAGGTGATCTCATCTGCTAAAAAACTGACAAAAGAAGGCCCTTACCTGCTAAACCACTTGGTAAAAGCTGGAAGAGGTGTTTGCTCCTTAAAATACACAGACAGCAACACAAGGCTACAAGAATCACAAATAATCAGGTAAATACAACACTACCAAAGGAAACTAATAAAGCCCCAGTAACTGACCCGAAAGAAAAAGAGATTTATGGATTGCTTGACAAAGAATTAAAAATAATAATCTTAAAGTTGTATAATGAAATGTAAGAGAACACAGATAACTAAACAAAATCAGGAAAACAATGCATGAACAAAACAAAAATTTTGATAAATAAATAGAAACCATATAAAAAGAACCAAACAGGGGGCTTCCCTAGTGGCGCAGTGGTTGAGAGTCTGCCTACTGATGCAGGGGACGCGGGTTCATGCCCCAGTCCAGGAAGATCCCACATGCCACAGAGCGGCTGGGCCCATGAGCCATGGCCGCTTGGACTGCGCATCCAGAGCCTGTGCTCTGCAATGGGAGAGACCACAACTGTGAGAGGCCCATGTACCGCAAAAAGAAAAAAAAAAAAAAAAAGAAAGAACCAAACAAAAATCCTGGAGAAGAAGAATAAATTTTAAAACAAAAAAAATAATAAGAGAACTTCCAAAGCACACTCAATCATACAGAAAGAAGAATCAGTGTACTTTAAGACAGGCTACTTGAAATTAACTAGATTGAGAAACAAAAAGCAAAAAAGAATGAAAAATAGTGAAGAAAGCCTCTGAGAATTGTGAAATGTCAAGTGATACTGGCCCAACCATTCTTTGTCTATGTATTTATGCATGTCTACACATGCACATGTACACACATTAACATCAAATAAGAATGGAAAAAGTCCATGAAAATGATATTATTCACAAATAGTTATTGCTATATAAGTCTTTTTGAGATATGAAAATGAAACATGGACTATTGCTGAAGGCAAACATCTTTAGTCCTAGCCCCATCAATTAAAAATTTCAGTGTAGGAATATTGAAAGGAATTTGGATCACAATGTAAAAACAAAACAAAACAAAAAAATCTTAGCCAGAATTTTTAAACACATACTTACATTGTATATGATAATAAGTATTAGTACTGTTGCCCTAATTAATGTTTTTATTGTTTCCTCTTAGGCATTGATTTTCCACTCTTAATATTAGTTTCTGCTCTCTAAATTATAAAAGAATTAAGAAAGCAAAAATGTCTCTTTTGCCTCAAGAGGACAAGTTTCACCTTTAAGTACACAAAGATTTTTGCCCTTAATTTACCAAAACTGAGCTCAATAAACTCTTCTCTGCTCACAAACTTGATCACTTAAGACAAGTACAAAAATTTAAATAAACTACTGGATCTCTCATTTATGATATTCCAAAGTACCATGGGTACTTATAAACTCTAGGTGGTGTATTCATTGCCATTGATTATTTTCAAGTGGGAAGTCATTTCTTGTGTTCCAAGATAAAAATCTAAAAAAAAATTATATAAAATCTCTAAAGTAATCAGCTGTCAAATGATCAAAAAGCAAACACTTAAATCCTCTCACTGATATCCAAGTTATGATGCTGGTCTAGACAAAATTAAATTGGTAACATTATTCTCCTAAAGAGCAGTCATTCAAGTTTAGACATTGTTAAAGACCATGGGAGAAAAGTTTTTGTGATGCTGATTAAATTTAGAATAATCTTATTTAGATCACATATGTGCAATTGGTAATTTACACATGTATTAAGAAATCTGAGTCTTGTTGAGAAATATTTTTAAGAATTTTTTATGCCTATTTTGTTGAACTCTTTATTACCCATACTTGTTTTACAATAATTCTTTAGATTATCTAATGTGTGATTTCACCATGTCAATGAAGACATATTTATCATATCTTTTACAAAATATATTCCATACATGTTCCTGTATATGCATTTATCTTATTGTTTTAGATCTTTCTCTCCATCTTATATATAATGCTAATGGGACAGGTTGTTTCTTCTCAAATTTAACAAAAAGTACTTATGTAGATTTTATTCAATATTTTTTAATCTCATGATTTTAAATAAATGCTTGAGAATAAAGAAAAATCTCTCACTTTCTTGATTTTTTAAAATTCTTAGATTTAGATGTTTATTTCATCTTAAATGGTCAAATGATGAGGAACTTTAGCTATCATTACTGAAACAAAGCACATACAAAACAAATTATGTCTAGAACTGAGTAAACAAAACTATGACCTGTTTGGGAACAGTTATTTCATTTAATATTCATATTTCACAAATAATTTAAAAAGCATAGTAGTTAGCATAGCATACTCCATGACTTATGAGATGAGCCAAAAATAGTTTCTGTAGTAATTTCCCTTATTATTTTATCTACAGAAAATATCTCAGTGGCAAATTTAACAGAGAAGACAGTTTAATGGGTGAATTCTGTCTCCTAAGCAGTTTTTATATCAGTCTCTACATTATAGAAGCATGACTTATGTGAAGGCCATTGTAATTTTGAGTGTTAGAATAGTAATTTGTTTCAGTGCAGAATGACTAGCAACTCTGTTTTATACAGTCTGTGAGCTATGGCAGCAATAATAGGGAAACATTTGCATGGTCCATTTACAAGAGAAGGTTGCATAAAGTCCATCTGATTACATATATGTGGTTATTAGAATAGGTCCTCAAATAAGAGTCATAGGAGAGCTATAAATTCTCAGCCATCTATTTTCAAGTCATTTTATGAGAATTGCAGTTTCATGTATATTGGGCATTTCATTGTCATTGGCTTTGGACCAAAAATAAATGGCACATTCACAGGCCAGACATAGATATTTTGGTTCAAGTGTCAATACAGCCTACACCATTATAGAAATATTAAAAGGGGAAAAGTGTCCATTGATAACAATCACTTTAGTTTGACTCTGAAAAATAGGAATGTTAATTCACTACATATAACAGAGACTATTATGAATTTCTAAAGACAGAAGTGTTTTGTTACAAGAAAGTTATGCTGTAATGTATTAGCATAAAGCCTCAAAGTACTATAAGTCCTTTGGCTGCTGCATAAGAAAATAGTAAACATGCACATACAAAAACCAATCAGAGTATTCATGTAGAGAGACAAATTTAAAAGGTAGTCACTTGTATCATGGCAAGACACAAAGGTCTAGGTTCCTTAGAGTGTGTTTGTTCATTCATTCATTCATTCTGTTTCAAGACCTCTCATCCCTGTGGTGATCCAAAAGCAAAGTGAATTCACAGAGAATGAACAGTGACAATTCCTGTGGTTTGAGAAAGGTTTTCAGTTGGCCTGTATAAG
The DNA here is from genome assembly GCA_004363435.1 of Platanista minor. Taxonomy (NCBI): domain Eukaryota; kingdom Metazoa; phylum Chordata; class Mammalia; order Artiodactyla; family Platanistidae; genus Platanista; species Platanista minor. The sequence continues at coordinate 7,085 of RJWK010010035.1, forward strand.
GCACTACTGACAATTATCTGGGGAAAGAAGCTAAAGAATCAGCTGGACGCTTCCAAAATTTATTTTTTAAAAAATACTCTTAGGGGGCTTCCCTGGTGGCGCAGTGGTTGAGGGTCTGCCTGCCGATGCAGGGGACACGGGTTCGTGCCACGGTCTGGGAAGATCCCACATGTCATGGAGTGGCTAGGCCCGTGAGCCATGGCCGCTGAGCCTGCATGTCCAGAGCCTGTGCTCTGCAGTGGGAGAGGCCACAGCAATGAGAAGCCTGCATACCGCAAAAAAAAACAAAAAAAAGCGTCCACTAAATTTATAAAATTAGGTAGTGGTGGTTTAAAAATGCATAAACATATATTAAATTGAAGTTACTTCAACAACAACAAAAAAAGTGCTGGTCAACTATTTTATAAAGCCATCTTTTCGTTACTCATAAACATATTGACCTTAATGTTAAATGTCTATTAAAAGGAAGAACCATATATTTGATTTATGTATGACTGAAATGATTAGCAGCAAAACTGCCTTTCAGTTGCATTATTGAATAACTAAGCCTTCAAGTCTTTAAGATACAAAGGAATATGAAAGTTAGTTTCTAAAATATATTGTAAATAATTTTCCAAAGCAGCTACAATAAATAGGGTGAATAAATTCAATACAGAGAGTAAAATTATATTTTTGGAGTTTCAGGGATATTTCAAAGACCAAAATAACAAAGAAGAGGTTAAACTAAATTAAAATTCTATAAGCTAAAGTCTTAGAGAAAAACAAAAAAGCGAATACTCTGTGTTTTTTGCTGCTGCTGGAAAAAAAAGAGAAACTTTAGTCAAAAGATGAACTAAATTCAAAAATATTTTCCATCTATGGTAGTAAATATAAACCTATATTTATATTCAATAAAGAATGTATTTATACACTAGCCTGTGTATGTCTATGATAATAGCAATTGTTACTGTCTCTAATAAATTAATCAAAACAATATCTGTATGTTAAAAAACTACTCTGAAAATATATTTCCATGAGGAACATAATGTAAGACCAGCTTACCTTACTGACTCTCTTGAAATTAATTCTATAAGTTTTATATCAGTAAGGCAAAAGGAAAAGATAGTCTTGTTTTCCAACTTGCTGGTTTAAAATGGGATGTATTTTTTTAACCTAACCTGCCCTTTTTAATATATTTTAAATTAAGCAATATTCTTTTTTATCAGTACATGAATCACCATAGCAGATACTTTAAAATATCAGTGTAGGGCTTCCCTGGTGGTGCAGTGGTTTAGAGTCCGCCTGCCGATGCAGGGGACACGGGTTCGTGCTCCGATCCGGGAAGATCCCACGTGCCGTGGAGCGGCTAGGCCTGTGAGCCATGGCCACTGAGCCTGCACACCCGGAGCCTGTGCTCCGCAACAGGAGAGGCCCCAACAGTGAGAGGCCCGTGTACTGCAAAAAAAAAAAAAATCAATATAAATTTGAAAATATGTCATTTATGTAGCTACAGAAAATTTGGCATAGATTAAATTACAAAATAATATACTATCTCTTTATCCTAATTAATTTAGACATTCTAATAGTGGGAAAGAAAGATTTGTTCCTTCAAGCTTTCTCTATTGAGTCAGTGAGGATTTGGTAGACAATGTTTCTCCCATTGTTACTATGTTACCTTTATTAAATTTAATGATAGAGTAATTCAATGAAAAATATTGGGCTCTATAACTTTTGTGTTAAAATTATATGTATTTATATATTATGTATATATATAATATAGATATATTTCTCCAGTTTAAGTTTAACTCTCACATATAAGTTATCCCCAATATTATGACAAAAAGAGCCAAACAAATTGGAAAAGTCAGTCAGTTAATTTTCTTGGACCTATCAGATACATGAGGTTACACAGAAACCTCTCCCCTCTAAACCTGGAGCAATATAAGAAAAAGAATCACAGCTAAGATCACTTTACTTGGAGAATTACATTTATTAGAAAGCTAGAGTCATTGAGATCAGCATGGTATTGGTAAAAGAATAGAGACAGGGGGCTTCCCTGTTGGCGCAGTGGTTGAGAGTCCGCCTGCCGATGCAGGGGATGCGGGTTCGTGCCCCGGTCCGGGAGGATCCCACATGCCGCGGAGCGGCTGGGCCCGTGAGCCATGGCTGCTGAGCCTGCGCGTCCGGAGCCTGTGATCCGCAACGGGAGAGGCCACAACAGTGAGAGGCCCGCGTATCGCCAAAAAAAAAAAAAAAAAAAAAAAAAAAAAAAAAAAAAAAAAAAAAAAAAAAAAAAAAAAAAAAAAAAAAAAAAAAAAAAAAAAAAAAAAAAAAAAAAAAAAAAAAAAAAAAAAAAAAAAAAAAAAAAAAAAAAAAAAAAAAAAAAAAAAAAAAAAAAAAAAAAAAAAAAAAAAGAATAGAGACATAGGTCAATGGAACAGAATAGATAACTGAGAAGTAGATTCATATCAGTATAGTGAACTGATCTATAATCAATTTAATGAGAAAAAAGACTTTTTAAGAATAACATTAGAAAAATTGGAAAATTTTCCATATGTTAAAAAAATAAAAATCTAGATACTTTATACCTTTCACAAAAACAAACAAAAACCAGATCATCGTTCTAAATGTAAAATTTCTAGAAGAAAATATAGGTAGAGAAAACATGTTGATCATAGGTTTGGTGATGAATTATAGATAAAACAAAAAGCAAAACACAGAAAAGTAAAAACAATGTTAAACTTTATTAAAATTAAATCTTCTGTGAAAGAAACTGTTAAGGCAGGGGTCCCCAGCCACTGAGGTCATGGACTGGTACTGGTCTGCACCCTGTTAGGAACCAGGCTGCACAGCAGGAGGTGAGCGGCAGGCATCTGAGCGAAGCTTCATCTGCCACTCCCCATTGTTCCCCATTGTCTCCCTTCGCTCACATTACCGCCTGGTAAATGGAAAAACTGCCTTCTATGAAACTGGTTCCTGGTGCCAAAAAGGGTAGGGACCAATGTGCTAAGAGAATTAGGAGGCTAGCCACTCACAGGAAGCAAACACTTGCAAAACATATATCTGATAAAATATTTGTCTCTAAATTATACCAAGAACTCTAAAGCTCAACAACAAAAAATAAGCAGCACAATTTAAAAATGGGCAAGACATATGAACAGACACTTCACCAAAGAAGATATACAGACAGCAATAATCATGGGAAAAACAACATCATTTGTGATTAGAGAATTGTAAATTAAAGTGACAATGAAATAGAACTACACACTTATTAGAAAAGTCAAAATCCAAAAACTGACAACACTAAATTCTGGTGAAGATGTGAAATACAATGAACTCGGATTTGTTGCCGTTGGGAATGCAAGATGGTACAGGCACTTTGAAAGACATTTTGGAGATTTCTTACAAAAAATATCCAGAAATCATATTCCTTGATATTTATTAACTAATGTAAATCATATGTCTGCATACAACTTGCATGTGAATATCTATTATATATCTATTATTCATAATAACCCCAAATAGAAGAATCCAAAAAATGAATTTCAATAAGTGAATGGATGAACAAACTATATTACATTCACATAAAGGGATATTATTCAGCATTAAAAAGAAAAGAGCAATCAAATCACAGTATAAATGGATGAACCTAAAATGAATATATATATATATATATATATATATATATATATATATATATATATATATATATTTTTTTTTTTTTTTTTTTTTTTTTTTTTTTGCAGTACGTGGGCTTCTCCCTGTTGTGGCCTCTCCCATTGTGGAGCACAGGCTCCGGACGCACAGGCTCAGCGGCCATGGCTCACGGGCCCAGCCACTCCACAACATGTGGGATCTTCCCTGACCAGGGCATGAACTCGCGTCCCCTGCATTGGCAGGCCGACTCTCAACCACTGTGCCACCAGGGAAGCCTCTAAAATGAATATTTTTAAGAGAAGGAAGTCAATGTAAATAATGACTATATATTTTTTGATTCAAATTATATGACCTTCTGTAAAAGGCTCAATTTAAAAGAGTAAGAATGTCTGTAGTACACAATAAGTATATTTTAGTCCTTACTGTTATAAAAAATGAGTGAATAAAAAATTAATGGGGGAGAAGATAGACATTATTCTGTGTAGAACTCCAAATAATGTATATACTCTTGCCCTACCTGAAGGGATACATAAATTCCTAGCTCTTAAGTGAACACATTGCATAGTGATGCCTAAGAGTATAATATAGAAAGGAGGTGGGGAAGGAACTTTATAATGAAGAAACCTGAAAAACGCTACCTCAGCCATGAAATCCAGGTCAACATCAATGGTGATAAGCCTGTTGATAGTATGTATTCTAAATAGGATATGATGAAAATGGAATTTTGCTTGTGTGGTCTTTCTCTCCAAAACACATAACCCTAGTGTAATCTGAGATAAACAATACAGAAATTCAAATAGAGGGACATCCTTACAAAATACGACTCCAAATAACTCTCAAGGTCATAACAAACAAAGAAACTCTAAGAACTGTCACAGCAAAGGGAACTCTAGAGACAAGACACTAACTAGAATGTTTTATCCTGAGTGTGAACCTGTAAGAGGAAAAATATTAGTTATAAATAAAAACAATTGGAATAAACTATGGACTTTATGTAACAATATTGGTTCATTATTTGTATCAAATGTGCCATTCTAATATAAGGTGCTAATAACAGGGCAAACTTGGCACAAATTATTAGGCAACCTCTGTATTACCTTTTCAATTTCTCTATAAAATGCAAATATAAAAATATAGCTATTAAAAAACAAATTTAATATCTTCATGAAATGCTTCTCAGAGATTTGGTCAAATTTCCACATATCTAAGAAGTGCATGCAGGTTTATAAAGGTGTGAATAGATTTTGGTTATTGTTAGAGAAAAAAGAAGTATGTCAGTTTTTCTTTAACTTTTCTTCTTTAAACCTATTTTATTTGTACCTTTATTATGTACCTGTAAATATCTAGTTAAGAATGTCAGTTGTAACAAAGATGGCAAGCATAGCTTTGGTATATCTTGACTTTACACTTACATCGAATTTGTTTCCAATTCAACTTTATTCTATAATCTATAATCCTAAATTTTGCCCAATCCTTTAATTTTTATCATATATTTTTTCTTCTTTATTTTATAGTTTTCCTTTATAAAGACTTTTGTGATTATTTTCTAATTCTAAAGATAAATGAGAAAAGAGGCAACTTTTGAGTAATGTTTTATATATATATATATATATATATATATATATATATATATATATATATATATAGAGAGAGAGAGAGAGAGAGAGAGAGAGAGAGAGAGAGAGAGAGTTATATGTGATGTATATAGTATATCACATATAGAGGAATATATTATGAGCTAATTGTTCTGTAAACCCCATTAATGCTAGATTGAAATGGGATGAATGTAATAATTTTAAATGTTTTCTTGGTTTACACTTCTTCTAGATTAGGTCAGAATAAGCAAGTCAATTAAAAATTATGTTCTGGCCTACAAAATGCAAAGGAAAATTTCCCCTTCTCTCACATTTATTTATTCAATTATTTTTTTGTATCAGGATAAACTTCTTAGTCTCCCTGAGAAAGTTCTAATTTGATGCCTAAAGCTCTCACAAAATAATTGATAGTATCCCGTTTCTTTCTTAAAAATGTCTCCTTTTAGAAGGTATGTTATATAGTACTACAATAAAAGGGATTTCATTAATCACCTTTCAGTGTCACCTCCTGCTCTATCCTTTAAATGTGAAAATTCTGCCTTCTAAGTGCATGAAAAACATGTTTTTCCTCTAGATTATTGTGTGTTATTGTACAACTTTCAAACGTTAGTGCAAATACTAATACCTCTGGGTAATAATATTACAAATCATCCTCTAACTCTAGTGAAGATTTTCTGTTGGATATACCTTAGTCTAAAAATTTTTAAAGTAACAGTTTTCTATTTAATTTGAAGAAAAATAAATACCAGATAGAATCTATTTATATGAATAAAATTAAAGTATATGTAAAATCTTACTGTGAAAAGTATTTCAATGAATGTTTGATTTTGCATTATTAATTTGTTTGCAAAAGTATTAACTATGTATAGACACCTTGATGACCAGCACTAGCATAAATGTTTTTAAGCTATTTTTGAAAAAGTATTTATTTTTAAAATAAATCTTTCTTAAATAAAATATATTTTTAAAATAATTTTTCTGTTAATTTATCTTGAAACAAATTTTGATTTATAGGAGATGTACACACATAGTACAGAGTCTTCTATATTCTTCACCCACCTTCCCATGATGTTAACATCTTATACAACCAAAGTACATTTACTAAATAACAGACTCATATTTCCCTAAATGTTCTACTATTTTTACCATTACAGGATCCAATCTATAATAGTTCATTACATTTATTGGTTGTGACACCTTGGTCTCCTCCAATCTGTGAAGGTTTTCATTTTTTTCTTGCTCTCCTGACCTTGACTTTTTTGAAATTCTTGCTCAGATGTTTTGTAGATTACTCCTCAATTTGGGTTTATTTAATATTATCTCATTAGTAGATTGGGGTTATAGATTAATGGAAGAATACTATAGATGACCTCATCACACCGTATCAGGGAGTACCTGCTATTGACTTGACTTAACTCTGGTGACATTAACCTTAATCAGTTGGTTATGCCTTAACCAAAATGACTTGTTTCCATTGCCATACTCAAGTATAGGAGGCAAGTCACTAAGTCCAGCTCAGCTCAAGAGAAGGAAATTAATCTCCACCTCATGAAGGGAGAATTATCCTATAATTTGTAGGCATATGTTAATACCATCATAGTAATTAGAATTATTTTTATTGAAATTCTTTGAGGGTATGCATATATTCTGTTTCTTAAATTTTCACTTAATATTCCACTAAATTGCTGAATCTTGGCTACAACAATTATTACTGTGGTGTTCTGATGATCAGTTTCTCTCATTGCTTATACATTTATTATTTGGCATTCTTCAGAAAGAAATAATTCTTCTTTATCTCATAATTTTTATTTAATTATTTGTTTATATCAGGATGAATTTAAAGATATTTCCTTTATTCTTTTTATCACCATCCAATATTGCTATTTAACTTTGCTGCTCAAAATTTTTCAGCTTTGGGTATTGAAAGCTCTTTCACGTTGGTGCTTGTCTTTTTTTCTTCTTAATCTTCCTTATTTTATGGATGATGATGTAGGTCCCCTTTCTTAGCCCTTGAATCAAACATTAACCCGAACACTCTTTTTTCCTTTTATTTAAAAACCAATATCTCATTGCAAAGTTTGTTCATTTCTTCTGGGGTGTCAATGCTTCTAGTCCTTCTCAAAAGACAAAGTTAGAAGATATATGTATGTTTATAAATCTGCTTATATACACAAATTTTAATTATTTTTATACCTATCTATCTCACACACACACACACACACACACACACACACACACCCCAGTCCGTACAGTTTCCTTCACTGATACATTCATACCTTGAATCTTGATATGACCTAGAATTTTTCTATTGCAGATATTTGGCACACGTATCACTAAGTAAAATCTTTTATATGTCTGTGGTTTCTGTTTACATACTTTCCCTAAAATTATTCTGTTTTTTTCCTCAGATTCTAGGCATTTGTCCTTCTGTTTTTCAAGAGCATTTGCCTCACTTTTCTTCTCCCCTTCTCTGTTTTTCTTTTGTTCTTTCCAGAAAATAGTTAATAATTATGCACTCTACCAGTCCTTTATTCAATATAAATTCTATTGACTCAAACACAGCCTCCCAGTTAGTATTTCCAGCTTCAATATCTAAAATACATCCTGCTCCTCTTTAATGCTTTTCTGACTTATTTTAGATAAAGTCCAAATCTTTTAACACACCATGTAAAGCTCACCATAATGTGCATCTCTAGTTCTCTAGACTCATTCTGGACATCTGCTTGCCAAGTTCAGGATTAATTCAAATTCACACCCTCCAAATGCCAAGATATTTATTTTCTTCTCTCTGTCCCTGCTCCTGCCTTATCTCTGTGCCTGTGTAAATGATTGAATTACACACTGTTCTTATATATGCACAGAACTATAATGTCTTGTCAGTGATCTATCAAAATATTTTTTATGTAATCTCCATGTAAATCAAGAAAAGAAACATTGCCAGCATTCTAGAACCCCTTTCATGATGTATTTCTTTTCTTTTTTTTTTTTTTTTTTGCACTACGCGGGTGTCTCACTGTTGTGGCCTCTCCCATTGTGGAGCACAGGCTCTGGACGCACAGGCTCAGCAGCCATGGCTCACGGGGACAGCCGCTCCGCAGCATGTGGGATCTTCCCGGACTGGGGCACAAACCCGTGTCCCCTGCATTGGCAGGTGGACTCTCAACCACTGCACCACCAGGGCAGCCCCATGATGTATTTCTTATTCATTGATTCCTCCTCCTCTTTCTTCTAACTTCTTGACTGGTAGCACTATGGTTTTTTGGCTCATTTGAAACTTGTATAAATGAATCATAACATTTGAATTTTTTAACATGACTACATTATTTTTTCAACATGGCGTATGTGAGATTCAATCATTTTGTTGCATAAAGGTAAAGTAGGTTTATTTATTGCATTTCATTAAAAGAATATCCAAAATCTATTATGTGTCATACTGTTGAGGGGCTTTTGGGTTCCGTTGTCTTGACAATTACAATTAATGATGATTACTGTAGAAATGCATAGTTAAATACACAAACACATTTGAGTTTGGAATTGCTGTGTCATATGCTATGCACCAATTCAATTACCTGGTAGATAATGCCATGATATTTTCCAAATTTGTTGTAGCAATTTAGACTTCCACCAGAAATGTAGGAGAGTTCTTATTGAACCACATCTTCATCAACACTTAATTATGCCCACCATTATATTTCACTGTGGTTTTATTTTCCATTTATCTGATTACTTTTAAGGTACCTACATATTAATATGTTTACTAACCATCCAAATATCCTCTTTTTTGGAAATGCTGATTATAGCTAATGATTTGTTAAAGATCTTTATGCATTGTGATACCAGACCTACATTGGTTAAAAGTGCTCCAAATATCTGTTCCACTTGTTATTTAAACTTTATTTGTATTCTACTTAATGAAACAGATAAAAAATACTTCCCAAAATAAAATACTTTGTTTAATATTGATCAAGGAAACCACAAACTTAAGTGTTCTCTAAGTGTTCGTTTAAAATTTGAATCTTCAAAATTGGCTAAAGAATTAAATAGTTTACTAATGAAATAAGTATTCAACCCATATCATTAAAAATGCTGTTTTCTTTTGATAAATTTAGGTAAATACTCCATTTTATATAAGAATGGCAACATTACATTTGGATTGTGAGGAAGATTAGATTTCCTAATAGAAACCTTTAAGTTATGAAATAATTTTTGTGATTTTAGTCTCTGTTACTTAAACTGGAAAAATATTTTAGAAAGTGATGGTATATGAATAATAAAACTTTGATATTGAAAAATGAATGAGATTACAAAAAGCACTTTCAGTAGTGCAGTCAATTTATAATCTGCGTGTGTGTGTGTGTGTGTGTGTGTGTGTGTGTGAAGAAAACATTACATGGGGAAGACTATATGTGATATATTGTGTTTTTCTCTTGTTAAAAGCCAGATTAATATACTACATTATTTAGAATTTAGGTTTATTATTTAACATTATGATTTACATATATAATCTGAACAGAGTTAATTGAACACAGTATTGATTTTGTTTAAATTAAGCATTTCATTTAAAAATATTAAAGTTTATTTCACGGGATGATGCTTTCCACTTAGTTTGTGTTAGCACAAAATTGTCATGACTTTCATTATTTTTTTACACTTCTACATGTTCTTGCTAAATACAGTACCCTGCATTAATTGGAATGTGCTTTTCAAGACGTCATGCACTTAATTGGCACGATTTCCATGAGACTAAATTAAATTCGAAGACATGGTCTCTCCCTTAATTTTAGTAGTAATTCCCCTTATTAGGGACACTTGCAGATAATTAGGTGAGCCTCACATTGGAGCTTATGGGTCCACATGAAGCTCGAAGGTTGGTGATTGTTATTTTACTTCCAGGAATTCTGTCACCAATTATCCACTAACCACAGAGGTTTCATTACTCTGTAGGAGATATTTAAAACTGCTTCTTAAACAAGTCTTATTTCAGAATTTTTGGTTATACCTGTTTGGAGCTATAAAAAAGTGTTACTTCTGTCTTGCCTCACATTTATCACTTCCACAGCTCTCCCACCCGTTTGAGACAGACTAGTGATATGAGAGCTAATTCCTGCCTCAAGAAACTATAACAAATCTCTGATTCGAAGTCAGAGGTTGCATTTTCTATTCTTCATATATAACATATTTGTCATTTTTAATCTTTTTAATCATCTTGTGGCCTATTGGAACTATTAATCATTATGGTGCTTCATAATAGCTGTTTTTTTTTCATCTACTTTATCATTATTGACTTCTTAAACATAAGGAAGAAAAGTTCTTTTTTTATAAGAAATTATTTTTACTATTATATCTACAGTCAAAAATGTGATAAAGAAATCTCAGAAGAAAATGATGCTCTGGGTAATCTTTACAAGTAATTATGTTTAAAGATGTAAAACAAATGTTAACTGTATTCATCAATAATAAAGTAAATATCTAATAAAATATCTAAAAGGAAATAATCTAACAGTAATTACTAGAAGGGTTTGTTTTACACATGGTAAAGTTTATTTTATAGGAATGAAGTGACAAGTATATTTGCAGTTTAATTCTGCAAATAACTATTCAAAAATAAAATATTTTTGATAATTATTATTATTATTTAGCGGTACGCAGGCCTCTCACTGTGTGATCTCTCCCGTTGTGGAGCACAGGCTCCGGATGCACAGGCTCAGCGGCCATGGCTCACGGGCCCAGCTGCTCCGTGGCATGTGGGATCCTCCTGGACCGGGGCACAAATCTGTGTCCCCTGCATTGGCAGGCAGACTCTCAACCACTGCACCACCAGGGAAGCCCCGATAATTATTGATATAAAGTATAAATTAACATAAATATACGAGGTCTAGAAAAAAACAGAAAATGATGATATGGACAACCTGATAAACTAAATGATTTACACTGTGAATTCTGCATAACTTTAGCCCCCAATTACTCCTCCTCACCCCTCCTGTCAAATCCAAACTTCTAAACAAGTGTAGGTAACTCACAAACACAACTTCTCTCTCTACAATTTGCTGTGTGATTTATGCTACTTAAATTTACCAATATTTTCTTAAGAGACTTAGTAAAGAACATTTTTCAGGAAAAAAAAGAAAAACTAATCTCCAATTAACCTTCCCAAGTGTGTTTTATGATATTTTAAATTTCTCACTCTTCTGGACACTCATCTCAACTCATTTTCTCTTTGTTCTCATTTTGCATTGTTTTTATAAATGCTATAGATGCCTGAGCCACAGATTTTTGTTGTTGTTGTTAAGTTCCTATGCAGAGGGATTCTTCAGCACAGTGGCTAAGATCTCAAGACTTATAAGCAAATACAAGCTCATGCATTAAATAGTTCACTTTGGCCAAGATATTTTATCTCACTGAGGTTCTCTTTTGTCTCTTGCAAAAATTGGATTATGTTTTATTAATTGATTAATAAAAGTATGTATCGTACTCTATTCTGTATCAGTATGACTACTATTAGAGTTTGGGTATGTAATATTCATTGAAGCAGATGTAAACTTTAAACACATAGATAATAAACAACAATGAAAAAAACAAATACTTATATTTTCCATGTGAATCCTACACAAAAATCCAAATGTGTGAACAAAAATCCATTTTTCCTTATTTACTTAAAATCTTACTAAAATTGACTCTGAAGTTCTATTTTATAATAAGGGCAGGAAATTAAATATAATGTGGTGTTTGGACCATGTTCCTTTCTCTAAGGTTATGCAACAACAGGATTCAACTGCAGTGATAAAAAGACAGGTTTGTGGTCTGTATCTTTATCCCATCATGGCTACTTTTGAAGATGTCCTTATCTATGCTCAGTAGTGTCTTGAGGTTATGATCCGCTACTGATAAGCCAATACTTACTTATCTTTTCTAGAACATTTCAAGTTAAACCATGAAATGGTCTATCTGGATTTGAAACCACATCCCCATGGCTCTGCAAGGTAGGGTCATAGGGGCACTACTGTCTTTAGAAAACCATCTTCTACTAGACCTGGAATATGTCACTAGTGATTCTCCTGTTTCAATGTTTTTCTCCTCATAGACACTCACCTGTCTCTGTTCTTCATTCCCATAATTCTTAAAACACTTAGATTTGCAGAGAACAAAATCTAAGATCTCATCTTCTATGAGTCTTTTTATTTTCTTCTCCACAATTCACACCCCACATCATTCATAAGGAGAAACACAACTGAGTTAGCAATAGAACACAAATCTCTTGTTGGTTTAGTTAAAAATAGAAAAAAAAATTATAGAGGTAAGACAGTTAATGTCTAATTTTTATCAGGCAAAAATTATCAAGTATTAAAATACTTAATATATACTTAATTATACTTAAAATAATAAAGAATGACATTATGACAGAGATTAATGATGCCTTGGGAAGAGCTGTGAATTGCTTATATGAGATGATCACAGACAATCATCCTTGAGGAAACAACATTTATAGTAAAAGAGGAAACCTTTTGTTTAAGTGCTATATGAAAGGCTGAGGAGAGTGAAACTCTAAGCCTTGGAACCTATATGGTTAAATTCTATAAGGTGAGAAAGAATTGAAAATGACCAGTGTGTTGAGTTTATATTGAACAAAAGGAAAGAAGGGTGGAAGAGGCCGTTGTAAGGATAAATGTCAGTTCATATACAAACTTGTAGAATATATAAAAAGAAGTTTGATTCTATGTACTAAGAGTGAAGATAATAATACATTTAAGTGGACAATTCATATGATTTCATTTTAATTTTTAAAAGACCACTTTGGCAACCACAGAGAGAGACATTTAGAGTGGAATAAGAGAGAAAGCTGAGAAATGTGTTAGGAAGTTTCTTGCAGGTGTCTGGCCAGAAATGAGGATGCTAAGGGGAGAAGATGAGACATCATGTTTGCAATATAATTTTCAGACTCACACATACACATTTATCACTTGATAAATAAATAATCAATATAATTGTATAAATATCATGAGCAGATGACTATTACTAGGATAATTTTTTTCTTTTTAATCAGAAAGAAAAGCTGACTCATGAAGAAAAGGATTATTGATACAGTCAGGCAGTATTACAAAACATTCCTTAATTGTTTTTTCTAGACTTTGTGTTGTTTTATGGATTTTGTGCTCTTTGTCAATATTTTATAATTTGTAATTTAGTTCCTTTCTAAATATATAGCCTTCATTGCATTTAATTTAATTTATTACTATTTTTAAATTAAGATGATTCCCATACTGTAAAATCTTCAGGTCCTTTAAAACACAAATCAGCAATCTTCTACCTCATTTGTGATTTTGGAGTATACACTTAAAGAAAGCAACAAGGGCTTCCCTGGTGGTGCAGTGGTTAAGAGTCCACCTGCTGATGCAGGGGACACGGGTTCGTGCCCTGGTCCGGGAAGATCCCCCATACCGCGGAGTGGATGGGCCCGTGAGCCATGGCCGCTGAGCCTGAGCATCCGGAGCCTGTGCTCCGCAACAGGAGAGTCCACAACAGTGAGAGGCCTGCGTACCGCAAAAAAAAAAAAAAAAAAAAAAGGAACAAGAGTAAAGATAATTTATTTCAATTAAAACTGTTATTTTTGAAGAAGTCTTCAAATTATTATATTATCTTGAAATATCTTAGTAATATCTTGAAAACATGAGAAAATATATCCAAGGATTAAAATATTTGTTTAAATAGGATTACTATATAGCATATATAAGCATGTTTTATATGCTTATACCTTGCATAAATGTGTAACATGACTGAGCATCTAATTCACATGTAGGGAATTCTTTATACTAAAAATCAAACCAAGAATAGAAACCTGTTGAATAAATGTGTTTTATAAGGAGTATATAAACATCTGTCTTGTGATCTAATAAATTTTTTTCCAGTATAGAGCATTAGTATCAAGAGAAAGATGGAGGTCATCATAACATGTGGTCTGTAATCTCAAAACTGAAGCAGCACCTGTTTCATTTAGACATGTGCACTTCAGAAAAAAAAAAAAAATCTTATGATTTTTGTGTCCCTGTACCTGGTATATCAGAGACAAAGTCCATATTCTTGTCTCTTTTATGCTTATGGTAAAATCTGATTTTCTCTCTTTTCTTTCTTTTTTGCTTAGTCTGAGCTAAATTACAATTGGCTTCTATTGCATGGATTTAAATGAAGACTAACTAATATAGCCAACAATTGGTTAATGATTTCCTGTATTAACAAAGTTCGCTTGAGTGCAGATTTGTTCTGAAGGTATATCAGGTCAATGGAACGTTTCAGTACTCTCTTCATAACATAGTGTACAAGTGAACTTGAGAGAAGTGAACAATAATAATAATAATAAAAAGAAGAAGGAGAAAAATAAAAGGAGGAAAAGGAAAAAGAAGAAGGATACTTATGAAGTGTTTACATTTTACAGATTCATCTTCTCAGACTTATACTGAGAACTATTTGTCACAGAATTAAAGGATCATTGTCCTGCCATTGGTATTCCCATTATATATATATTGAAACAAAAACAAAAACAAAACAGGCACATAAAGGTTAAGTCAGTTTCTCTAGCAGTAAGTTTAAAAACTTCTATGTTAAGACAGGAAGACTTCTTTTATCAGTGACCAGCTTTTAATCAGCCCTACAAGCCTACTTGGTTTGCAGCATAGACTTCTAGAAAAATGAGAAGCAAACACATTTTTAAGATTTGAAATGCATTGTTGCAAGGCTAGTGTTATATTGAGCCCTGGGTACTAGTGGTGATGATAACTGTTTGCCACAATGAAAATATAATTAAAATGTTCTATGTTTTAAAAATACCTAAATAAATAAATGTATTTTATTTCACACGCATAAGCATTATGGCAAGTGCTGGCAACAGGATTATAAGAAAAACATAGTGTCAATTTTTTAGAATCTTACAATACAGCGGGTGAGATTAACATGAGAAGGCATAAATTACAATAAAATGTGGTATGAGTTTTAACACTGATAAAACTGGGACCCATAAGGTATAAACTCTGATCATCATCAAAAAGCACAAGTGAGAAGAATATACAGATTTAAAGTAAGTCCTATTCTTTATCAATATTTCTCAAAGGTCACTGAAGGAAACAAATATATGGTACATAAAATATTCTCACAAGATCATTTCAACTTTTCTTCCCATTTTTTCCCAGAATTCCACATATTTCTGGGCTCACTCCTGAAACACATAAATTCAGCTCTTAACCCAATTAAGTACATGCAACTTATTTTGGTCTATTAAAATAACTCCTGAGACTCAATAAGTGTTTTGGCTGTAACCTGTAAGGCTAAATAAAAATAGCTATACATATATACTCCCATTAGTTTTGTTTTGTTTTGTTTTTCACCTCAGAGGCATAGGCTAGCACTTCTAAAACTACTTTCTATGTACACTAGGGTTAAACACATAAGTAAACAAATGGTAGGTAGTCAAAGTCAGGTTTCTCTTTGTCAAAAACATATCCAAATAAGCAAGAGAGAGAAGCTGGAATATACCCTGTGTGCTGAATAAGAGACTGAGATTTATAATTCATATTAATATAATTATACAGAAACTCATATTGCAAAATTTGTACCAAAATATATTGCATACAATTTCTAGTTCTGTTATGATAACAATGAACACATATAGTGCTCTGTTGTTACTTTCTAATACCATTCTTCAAAAGAAGCTAAGTGTCCTTGGAGAAAGAGGTGACTCAAGGCTTGTAAGGGAAAGGAAGTTGAGCATGAACACCTTTTAAAGAAAGTAACTAATAATAACAAAACAAAACAAAAACAAACAAAAAATTCAAAACAAAAATACTACTCTGGAGCATGTCAACAGGACCCAAGAGCCAACTAATAAGAGCTCCTAAGAGCCAAAGCTAGGACAATCTGAGAAACAAAATAAATAGAGATTATTGGATTAAAAACAAACAAAACAAATGAATATCCATCAGTAAATAGTGATACACACACACACACACACACACACACACACACACACACACACACATAGAAAGATAGATTAGATAGGCAAATAGATAAAGAGGGGACAAATATTATTTATAGAAGAGTTACAAATGTATAAGAAATGAGAGAAATAGAAAGTCACCACTAGACTCCACAGTAAATTTGCTGCAGGCAACATGCACTAACACATGCTAAAATTGGCTGACACTTCACAGAGAAATAGAATATTATCTAATCTCCACTTATTGCCCTCAAGATATTTTAAAAATTACTGTGGTTGCTTTAACAAATGTATTAGTCCACTCAGCTTGCCATAACAAAACACCAAAGACTGGTTGGTTAAACAGCAGAAATTTATTTCTCAAATTCTATAGGCTGGGAATTCCAAAATCAAGGTTCCTGGTTAGAGCTCTCTTTCTGCTTTGAAGATCACCACCAGCTCAATGTGTGTGCTCGTTTGGCCCTTCAATGGTGTATGATCAGAGAGAGGAAAGAAGAGAGAGAGAGCAAGAGAGATGGAGACAGAGAGAGAGAGAAAGAGAGAGAGAGAGAGAACAAAAGACAAAAGAGAACAAATTGGTGTCATTTTAAACAGATTTATTGATGTATAATTGATATACCAAGAATTGTACATATTTAATGTACATGAGTTGATGAGTTTGGTGGTGTCTTTTCTTACAAGCTCACTAAACCCATCATAAGGGCTCTGCCCTCATGACCTCATCTAATCTTAATTACCTCCAAAAAACCCCTCATCTCCAAACACCATACCACTGGGGTTAGGGATTCTACATATAAATTTGTGGCAGGGGTACAAACATTCAGTCCATAACAACGCATGTCCACAAATTCTTTGATACCCTTTCTCCAGGATGGAGTACTAATCCCCTCCACTTGAGTGTAGATTGGAAGGATTTAGGGGATTAATTCTACCAAATAGATTACAGAAAATGAAAAATAGTAGATTTACAGTGAAGTAAACTGTCAGGCACTACCTTAAATATGAGATGTATGTTAATAACAGCAATATTAAGTCATGTTGATATCACATTGATATGCTGTATTCCCTGGCATGTGATGGAAAAAGTCACACTTAATCTCTGAGATAGTCAACCCCAAAGTCTAAAATCATAAGAAAACTTGAGAGGAACTTGTATGTTGGGACATAGTACAAAACATCAGATCAATATTTCTCATAAAGAAACAATCATCACAGAAAAGGAAAGACTGAGAAACTGTCACACATTGAAGGTGACTACAAAGACATTTAATCACAGATAATTAAATACAATTTGGTATCTTGGACTATACTGTGAAATAGAGAAAGGACATTAGTGGGAAAATTAGTGATAAGGAAAAAAGTCAAGTATAGTTAAGAGTATTTTACCTATGTTAATTCCTAGTTTTAATAAATATTCAGTGGTTACTTAAAATGTTAACATTATGCAAGCTAGTTCAAAAGTATGCAAGAACATAACTGGGTGTTGAATTTTTGTTTTTTTTTGCCGTACGCAGGCCTCTCACTGCCATGGCCTCTCCCATTGTGGAGCACAGGCTCTGGATGTGCAGGCTCAGTGGCCATGGCACACGGGCCTAGCTGCTCCGTTGCATGTGGGATCTTCTCAGTCTGGGGCATGAACCCGTGTCCCCTGCATCGGCAGAAGGACTCTCAGCTACTGCACCACAAGGGTGTTGAATTTTGTCAAAAGCTTTTTATGCATGTATTGAGATGATCATATGGTTTTTATTCTTTAATTTATTAATATGGGGTATCACTTTGATTGATTTGTGTATATTGAAGAATCCTTGCATCCCTGAGATAAATCCCACTTGATCATGGTGTATGATCCTTTTAATGTGTTGTTGGATTCTGTTTGCTAGTACTTTCTTGAGGATTTTTGCATCTGTGTTCATCAGTGATATTGGTCTGTAATTTTCTTTTTTTGTGATATCTTTGTCTGATTTTGGTATCAGATTGATGCTGGCCTCATAAAATGAGCTTGGGAGTGTTTGTTCCTCTGCAATTTTTTGGAAGAGTTTGAGGAAGATGGGTGTTAGCTCTTCTTTAAATGCTTGATAGAATTCACCTGTGAAACCATCTGGTCCTGGACTTATGTTTGTTGGAATACTTTAATTACAGTTTCAAATTCTTTATTTGTGATTGGCCCAATTATATTTTCTATTTCTTCCTGGTTCAGTTTTGGAAGATTGTACCTTTCTTAGAATTGTCCATTTCTTCCACCTTGTCCACTTTATTAGCCTAAGTTGCTTGTATTAGTTTCTTATGATCCTTTGTATTTCTGTGTCAGCTGTAACTTTTCCTTTTTCATTTCTAATTTTATTGATTTGAGTCCTCTCCTTTTCTTGTGTGATGAGTCTGGCTAAAGGTTTACCAGTCTTGCTAACCTTATCAAAGAACCAACTTTTAGTTTCATTAATTTTTGCTATTCTTTTCTTTGTTTCTATTTCATTTATTTCTGTTTGATTTGTATGATTTCTTTCCTTCTACTAACTTTGGGTTTTGTTTATTCTTTGTTCTCCAGCTGCTTTAGGTCTAAGGTTTTATTTTTTATTTTTAGGTTTTATTTTTTTTTATAACATCTTTATTGAAGTATAATTGCTTTACAATGGTGTGTTAATTTCTGCTTTATAAGAAAGTGAATCAGCTATAAATATCCATGTATCCCTATATCTCCTCCCTCTTGTATCTTCCTCCCACCCTCCCCATCCCACACACCTCTAAGTGGTCACAAAGCACCAAGCTGACGTCCCTGTGCTATGCGGCTGCTTCCCACTAGCTATCTATTTAACATTTGGTAATATATATACTTCCATGCCACTCTCCCACTTTGTCCCAGCTTTCCCGTCCAACTCTCCAAGTCCTCAAGTCCATTCTATATGTCTGCATCTTTATCTCTGTCCTGCCCCTAGGATCTTCAGAACCTTTTTTTGTTGTTGTTCCATATATGTGTCTTAGCATATGGTATTTGTTTTTCTCTTTCTGACTTACTGCACTCTGTACAACAGATTTTAGGTCCATCCACCACACTACAAATAACTCAATTTCATTTCTTCTTATGGCTGAGTGATATTCCACTGTATATACGTGCTACATATTCTTTATCCATTCATCTGTCATTGGACATGTAGGTTGCTTCCATGTCCTGGTTATTGTAAATAGAGCTGCAGTGAACGTAGTGGTACCTGATTCTTTTTGATTTATGGTTTTCTCAGGGTAGATGTCCAGTAGTGGAATGGCTGGGTCACATAGTAGTTCTAATTTTAGTTTTTTAAGGAATCTCCATACTGTTCTCAATAGTAGATGTAGCAATTTACATTCCCACCAACATTGCAAGAGGGTTCCCTCTTCTCCACACAGTCTCCAGCATTTATTGTTTGTAGATTTTTTGATGATGGCCATTCTGACCAGTGTGAGGTGATACCTCATTGTAGTTTTGATTTGCATTTCTCTAATGATTAGTGACATTGAGCATCCTCTCAGGTGTTTGTTGGAAATCTGGATATCTTCTTTGGAGAAATGTCTATTTAGGTCTTCTGTCCATTTTTGAATTGGGTGATTGCTTTTTTAATATTGAGCTGCATATGCTGCTTGTAAAATTTGGAGATTAATCCTTTGTCAGTTGCTTCACTTACAATATTTTCTCTCATTCTGAGGGTTGTCTTTCCCTCTTGTTTATGGTTCCCTTTGCTGTGCAAAAGCTTTTAATTTCATTTGGTCCAAATTGTGTATTTTTATTTTTATTTCCATTTTCTAGTAGGTGGGTCAAAAAGGATCTTGCAGTGATTTATGTCAGAGAGTGTTCTGCTTATGTTTCCTCTAAGAGTTGTATAGTGTGTGGCCTTACATTTAGGTCTTTAAGCCATTTTGAGTTTATTTTTGTGTATGGTGTTAGGAGGTGTTCTAATTTCATTCTTTTACATGTAGCTGTCCAGTTTTCCCACCAACATTTATTGAAGAGACTATCTTTCTGCCATTGTATATTCTTGCCTCCTTTATAAAAAATAAAGTGACCATATGTGTGTGGGTTTTTCTATGGGCTTTCTATCCTGTTCCATTTATCTATATTTCTGTTTTTGTTCCAGAACCATACTGTTTTGATTACTGTAGCTTTCTAGCATACTCTGAAATCTGGGAGCCTGATTCTTCCAGCTCCGTTTTTCTTTCTTAAGATTGCTTTAGCTATTCAGGGTCTTTTGTGTTTCCATACAAAGTTTTTGTTCTATTTCTGTGAAAAAGGCTATTGGTAATTTGATAGGGATTGCATTGAATCTGTAGATTGCTTTGGGTAGTATAGTCATTTGCAGAATGTTGATTCTTCCAATCCAAGAACATGGTATATCCCTCCATGTCTTTTATCATCTTTAATTTCTTTCATCAGTGTCTTATAGTTTTCTGCATACAGGTCTTTTGCCTCCTTAGGTAGGTTTATTCCTAAGTATTTTGTTGTTGTTGTTGCATGGTAAATGGGAGTGTTTCCTTAATTTCTCTTTCAGATTTTTCATCATTACTCTATAGGAATGCAAGTGATTTCTGTGCATTAATTTTGTATCTTGCTACCTTACATAATTCACTGATTACCTCTAGGAGGTTTCTGGTAGCTTCTTTAGGAATCTCTGTGTATAGTACCATCACATCTGCAAACAGTGACAGCTTTACATCTTCTTCTCTGATTTGGATTTCTTTTATTTCTTTTTCTTCTTTGATTGCTGTGGCTAAAACTTCCAAAACTATGTTGAATAATAGTGCTGAGAGTGGACAACCTTGTCTTGTTCCTGACGTTAGTGGAAATGGTTTCAGTTTTTCAACATTGAGAAAGATGTTGGCTGTAGGTTTGTCATATATGGCCATTATTACATTGAAGTAACTTCCCTCTGTGCCTACCTTCTGGAGGGTTTTTATCATAAATTGGTGCTGAATTTTGTTGAAAACTTTTTCTGCATCTATTGAGAAGAACATATGGTTTTTATTCTTCTGTTTGCTAATATAGTTTATCATATTGATTGATTTGCATATATTGAAGAATTCTTGCATCCCTGGGATAAACCCCACTTGACCATGGTGTATGATCCTTTTAATGTGCTGTTGGATTCTGTTTGCTGCTATTTTGTTGAGGATTTTTGCATCTATGTTCATCACTGATATTGGCCTGTAGTTTTCTTTCATTGTGACATCTCTGTCTGGTTTTGCTATCAGGGTGATTGTAGCCCCGTAGAATGAGTTTGGGAGTGTTCCTCTCTCTGCTATATTTTGGAAGAGTTTGAAAAGGATAGGTGTTAGCTATTCTCTAAATGTTTGATACAATTCCCCTGTAAAGCCATCTGGCCCGGGGCTTTGGTTTTTTGGAAGATTTTTAATCACTGTCTCAATTTCAGGGCTTGTGATTGGTCTGTTCATATTTTCTATTTCTTCCTGGATCATCTCTGAAGTTCTTGATTTTCTATGAACTTGTCCATTTCTTCCAGGTTGTCAATTTTATTGGCATACAGTTGCATTTAGTAATGTCTCATGTTTCTTTGTATTTCTGCAGTGTCAGTTGTTACTTCTCCTTTTTCATTTCTAATTCTATTGATTTGAGTCTTCTCCCTCTTTTTCTTGCTGAGTCTGGCTAATCGTTTATCAATTTTGTTTATCTTCTCAAAGAACCAGGTTTTAGTTTTATTGATCTTTGTTATTGTTTCTTCATTTCTTTTTCATTTATTTCTGATCTGATCTTTATGATTCCTTTCCTTCTGCTAACTTTGGGGTTTTTTAATTCTTCTTTCTCTAATTGCTTTAGGTGTAAGGTTAGGTTGTTTATTTGAGATTTTTCTTGTTTCCTGAGGTAGGATTGTATTGCTATAAACTTCCCTCTTAGGACTGCTTTTGCTGCATCCCATAGGTTTTGGGTCATCATGTTTTCATTTTCAGTTGTCTCTAGGTATTTTTTGGTTTCTTCTATGATTTCTTCAGTGATCTCTTGGTTATTAAGCAGTGTATTGTTTAGGCTCCATGTATTTCTATTTTTTACATATTTTTTGCTGTAATTGATATCTAGTCTCATAGTGTTGTGGTCTGAAAAGATACTTGATATGATTTCAATTTTCTTAAAATTACCAAGGCTTGATTTGTGACACTAGATATGATCTATCCTGGAGAATGTTCCATGAGTACTGTAGAAGAAAGTGTATTTTATTATTTTTGGATGGATTGTCCTATAAATATCAATTAAATCCATCTTGTTTAATTTATCATTTAAAGCTTGTTTTTCCTTATTTATTTTCTTTTTGGATGATCTGTCCATTGGTGAATGTCGGGTGTTAAAGTCCACTACTATAATTGTGTTACTGTCGATTTCCCCTTTTATGGCTGTTAGAATTTGCCTTAAGTATAGAAGGGCTCCTATGTTGGGTGCATAAATATTTACAATTGCTATATCTTTTTCTTAGTTTGATCCCTTTATCATTATTTAGTGTCCTTCTATGTGTCTTGTAGTAGTGTTTATTTTAAAGTCTATTTTGTCTGAAACGAGAATTGCTTTTCCAGCTTTCTTTTGATTTACATTTGCATGGGATACCTTTATCCATCCTCCCTCCTTCAGTCTGTATGTATCCTTTTGTCTGAAGTGGGTCTCATGTAGATAGCATATATATAGGTCTTGTTTTTGTATCCATTCAGCCAGTCTGTGACTTTTGGTAGGAGCATTTAACCTATTTACATTTAAGGTAATTATCAATATATATGTTCTTATTACCATTTTCTTAATTGTTTTGGGTTTGTTATTATAGGCCTTTTCCTACTCTTGTGTTTCTGCCTAGGGAAGTACCTTTAACATTTGTTTTAAACCTGTTTTGGTGATGCTGAATTCTCTTAGCTTTTGCTTATCTGTAAAGGTTTTAATTTCTCCATCGAATCTGAATGAGGTCCTTGCTGGGTAGAGTATTCTTGGTTGTAGCATTTTCCCTTTCATCACTTTAAGTATGTCCTGCCACCCCCTTCTGGCTTGCAGAGTTTCTGCTGAAAGACCTGCTGGTAATCTTATGGGGATTTCCTTGTATGCTATTTGTTGTTTTTCCTTGCTGCTTTTAATATTTTTTCTTTGTATAATTTTTTGTTGTTTGATTAATATGTGTCTTGGTGTGTTTCTCCTTGGATTTATCCTGTATAGGGTCTTCTGCATTCCTGGGCTTGATTGACTATTTCCTTTCTCAAATTAGGGAAGTTTTCAAGTAAAATCTCTTCATATATTGTGTCAGTCCCTTTCTTTTTCTTTTCTTCTTCTGGGACCACTATAATTCGAATGTTGGTGTATTTAATGTTGTTCCAGAGGTCTCTGATACTGTTCTCAATTCTTTTCACTCCTTTTTCTTTATTCTTCCCTCTGGTAGTTATTTCCACTATTTTATCTTCCAGGTCACTTATCCGTTCTTCTGCCTCAGTTATCTGCTATTGAATCCTTCCAGAGAATTTAAGATTCCATTGATTGTGTTGTTCATCATGTTTGTTTGCTGTTTAGTTCTTCTAGGTCCTTGTTAAACGTTTCCTATATTTTCTCCATTCTATTTCCAAGATTTTTCATCACCTTTACTTTCATGACTCTGAATTTTTTTTTCAGGTAGACTTCCTATTTCCTTTTCATTTGTTTGGTCTGATGGGTTTTTACATTGCTCCTTCATCTGCTGTGCATTTCTCTGTCTTCTCATTTTGCTTAACTTACTGGGTTTGGGGTCTCCTTTTCATGGGCTGCAGCTTCGTAGTTCCCATTGTTTTTGGTGTCTGTCTCAGTGGCTATGGTTCTTCAGTGGGTTGTGTAGGCTTTCTGGTGGTGGTGACTGGTGCCTGTGTTCTGGTGGATGAGGCTGGATATTGCGTTTCTGGTTGGCAGAACTGTGTCTGGTGGTGAGTTTTGGGGTGCCTATGACTTTATTATGATTTTAGGCAGCCTCTCTGCTGATGGGTGGCGTTGTGTTCCTGTCTTCCTTGTTGTTTGGTATAGGGTGTCCAGCACCGGACCTTGCTCATCATTGAGTGGAGCTGGGTGTTATTGTTGAGATGGAGATCTCTGAGAGAGTGTTCACCATTTGATATTACATGGAGCCGGGATGCTCTGGTGGACCAATGTCCTGAACTCATCTCTCCCACCTCAGAGGCACAGACCTGACACCTGGCCAGAGCACCAAGACCTTGTCAGCCACAGGGCTCAGAAGAAAAGGGAGAAAAAAAGAAAGAAAAAATAGAATAAAATAAAATAAAGTTATTAAAATAAAATATAAAAAATAAATTATTAAAAATAAAAATTCTTAAAGTATAAAAAACAAAGAAACAAAAATAAACTGAAAGACTGAATCCTAGGCCTAATGGTAAAAGCAAAGCTATACAGACAAAATTACACAAAGAAGTATATACATACACACTCACAAAAAGAAAACAAGCAAATATATATATATATATATATATATAATATTTTAAAAAGGAAGAGAACTACCACATCAATAAACAAACCTACCAATGATAATAATCTCTAAATACTAAACTAAGAGAAACATAAAACCAGAAACAAATTAAATGCAGAAAGCAATCCCCAAGTCTACAGTTGCTCCCAAAGTACACTGCCTCAATTTTGGGATGATTCATTGTCTATTAATGTATTCCACAAATGCCAGCTACATCAGGTTGATTGTGGAGATTTATTCCGCTGCTTCTGAGGCTGTTGGGAGAAATTTCCCTTCCTCTTCTTTGTTCGCACATCTCCTGGGGTTTAGCTTAGATTTGACCCCACCTCTGCATATAGGTCACCCTCTGGCATCTATTCTTCACTGAGACAGACGGGGTTAAAGTAGCAGCTGATTAGGGTGCTCTGGCTCCCTCAGGTCGGGGGGAAAGAGGGGTATGGAATGCGAGATGAGCCTGCAGCTGCAGAGGCCGTCATGATGTTGCAAGAGCCTGAGGCATGCCGTGTGTTCTCCAGGGAAGCTGTCCCTGGATCATGGGACCCTGGCAGTTGTGGGCTGCACAGGCTCCCTGAAGCAGACATGTGGATAGTGACCTGTTCCTGCACACAGGCCACTTGGTGGCTGCAGCAACAACCTTAGTGTTTCATGCCCATTGCTGGTGTCCATGCTGATAGCTGTTGCTCATGCCCATCTCTGGAGCTCGTTTAGGCAGTGCTATGAATCCCCTCTCCTCATGCACCCCGAAACAATGGTCTGTTGCCTCTGAGGCAGTTCCAGACCTTTTCCTGGACTCCTTCCCCTCCAAATGTAGTGCACTACCACCCTTCAGGCTGTTTTCACTTAGCCAACCACACTTCTCTTCCTGGGATCTGACCTCCAAAGCCAGAGCCTCAGCTCCAAGCCCCCACCTGCCCTGGTGGGTAAGCAGACAACCCTCTCTGTCTGGCGAGTGCTGGTCGACACTGATCCTCTGTGTGGGAATCTCTCCACTTTGCCCTCTGCACCCCTATTTCTGCGCTCTCCTCTGTGGCTCCAATGCTTTGCTCCCTTCGCCCCTTGTCTCCACCAGTGAAGGGGCTTCCTTGTGAAGAAACTTTTCCTCCTTCACAGCTCCCTCCCACTGGTGCAGGTCCTGTCCCTATTCTTTTGTCTCTGTTTTTCCTTTTTTCTTTTGCCCTACCCAGGTACATGGGAAATTTCTTGCCTTTTGGGAAGTCTGAGGTCTTCTGCCAGCATTCAGTAGGTGTTCTGTAGGAGTTGTTCCACATGTAGATGTATTTCTGATGTATATGTGGGGAGGAAGGTGATCTCTACGTTGTATTCCTCCCCCATCTGAAGGTCCTCTCCCAGTTAGGTTGTTTATTTGTGATTTTTCTTGTTTCTTGAGGTAAGGTTAAATTGTTATAAACCTCCCTTTTAGGACTGCATTTGCTGCATCCCATAGGTTTTGGGTCATCATGTTTTCATTGTCATATCTTTCTATGTATTTTTTTATTTCCTCTTTGATTTCTTCAGTGATCTCTTAGTTATGTAGTAGCATTTTGTTTAGCCTCCATGTATCTGTGTCTTTAAGTGGGCAGAGAGGGAAACTACCTTATCATAATAAAGGCCATCTACAACAAACCCACAGCAAACATCATTCTCAATGGTGAAAAACTGAAAACATTTCCTTTAAGATCAGGAACAAGACAAGGATGTCCTCTCTCACCATGATTATTCAACATAGTTTTGGAAGTTATAGCCACAGCAATCAGAGAAGAAAAAGAAATAAAAGGAATCCAAATTCGAAAAGAAGAAGTAAAACCATCACTATTTGAAGATGACATGATACTATACATAGAAAATCCTAAAGATGCCACCAGAAAACTACTAGAGCTAATCAATTAATTTGATAAAGTTGCAGGATACGAAATTAATGGAGAGAAAATTCTTGCATTCTATACACTAACAACAAAACATCAGAAAGAGAAATTAATTAACAATCCCACTTACCATAGCAACAAAAATAATAAAATGCCTAGGAATAAACCAACCTACCTAAGGAAGTAAAAGTCCTGTAGTCAGAAAACGCTAAGATGCTGATGAAAGAATTCAAAGATGCCACATACAAATGGAGAGATGTACCATGTTCCAGCATTGGAAGAATCAATATTGTGAAAATAACTATACTACCCAAAGCAAACTACAGATTCAAGGCAATCCCTATCAAATTACCAATGGCATTTTTCACAGAATTAAAGCAAAAATTTTACAATTTGTATGGAAACACAAAAGATCCTGAATAGCCAAAGCAAGCTTGAGAAAGAAAAACAGAGCAGGAGAAATCAGGTTTCCTGACTTCAAACTATACTACAAAGCTACTGTAATCAAGACAGTACGGTACTGGCACAAAATAGAAATATAGAATGATGGAACAGGATAGAAAGCCCAGAGATAAACCCACACACCTACAGTCACCTAAACTATGACAAATGAGGCAAGAATATACAATGGAGGAAAAACAGTCTCTTCAATAAGTGGTGATGCGGAACTGGACAGCTACATGTAAAAGAATAAATTAGATCACTCCCTAACACCATACACAAAAATAAACCTAAAATGGATTAAAGACTTCAATAGGAAAAACACTCTTTGACATAAATCACAGCAAGATCTTTTTTGACCCAACTCCTAGAGTAATGAAAATAAAAACAAAAGTAAACAAATGGGGCCTAATTCATCTTAAAAGCTTTTACACAACAAAGAAACCATAAACAAGACAAACAGACAGCCCTCAGAAAGGGAGAAAATATTTGCAAGAGAAGCAACTGACAAGTGATTCATCTCCAAAACATACCAATAGCTCATACAGCTCAACATCAAAAAACAAACAACCCATGGGCTTCTCTGATGGCGCAGTGGTTGAGAGTCCACCTGCTGATGCAGGGGACACAGGTTCATGCCCCGATCCGGGAAGATCCCACATGCCGCAGAGCGGCTGGGCCCGTGAGCCATGGCTGCTGAGCCGGCGCATCCGGAGCCTGTGCTCCACAACGGGAGAGGCCATAGCAGTGAGAGGCCCACGTACAGCAAACAAACAAACAAACAAACAACCCAATCCAAAAATTGACAGAAAACTTAAATAGACATTTTTCCAAAGAAGACATACAGATGACAAAAGGCACATGAAAAGATACTCAAAATCACTAATTATTAGAGAAATGCAGATCAAAACTACAATGAGGTATCACCTCTCACTGGTTAGAGTGGCCATCATCAAAGATTTTACAAAGAATAAATGGTGGAGAAGGTGTGAAGAAAAGGGAACCCTCCTACACTGTTGATGGTAATGTAAATTGATACGGCCACTATGGAGAACAGTATGGGTGTTCCTTAAAAAACTAAAAATAGAACTATCATATGACCCAGCAATCCCACTACTGGGCATATACCCTGAGAAAACCATAATTCAAAAAGGCACATGCACCCCAATGTTCATTGCAGCACTGTTTACAATAACCAGGACATGGAAGCAACCTAAATGTCCATCAACAGATGAATGGGTAAAGAAGTTGTGGTACATATATACAATGGAATATTATTCAGCCATGAAAAAGAATGAAACTGGGTCATTTGTAGAGACATGAATGATGGACTTGAGTCTGTCATACAGAGTGAAGTAAGTCAGAAAGAGAAAAATAAATATCATATATTAATGCAAATATGTTCAGTATAGAAGAATGGTACGGATTAACCTATTTGCAGAGGAGGTATAGAGACACAGACAGAGAATGAACATGTGGACATGGGGCTTAAGGGGGTTGGGATGTATTGGGAGATTGGGGTTGACATATATACACTACCATGTGTAAAACTGATAGCTAGTGGGAACCTGCTGCATAGTGCAGGAAACTAAGCTTGTTGCTCTGTGGTGACTTAGATGAGTTGGATTGGGAAGTGGGAGGGAGGTCCAAGAGGGAGAGGATATATGTATATGTATAGCTGATTCACTTCATTTTACAACAGAAACTAACAAAATATTGTAAAGCAACTATACCCCAATTAAAAAAGAAAGTATGCGAGAACATTCTGTCTTGCATTTTTTCTGCACATCAAAATTATTTCCAAATCAGATATTTTAAAATAAAAGTTAACTGATACGTTCCTCCTCGAATTTATGGTATACACATAATTCTGAGTGGTTCACGTGAGAATTGATAACTTACATCTGTCACTTCAATTAGACATTCCCTGTTGGTCCCTTTAACAATGTCATTCTTGAATCAATGTTGAGTTAGATTACAGATATCAGAAAACCACACAGGGGTTTCTAGGAAGTGATAGAGGCTGAGGACCTGAATTAAAAATATGGAGGTAAGAAAGAAGAAGAGAAATATATTTTATGAGACACTTCTGAGATATAAGTATGAGACATAATTTTATTACTGGTAGAAAACATTACATGGAAGTAGAAAATTTATTGCAAAGTCTATTGCTTCTCAAGCAGAGTGGAAATATTGTGTTAATGGCTTTATAATATCTAAATCAATGATTCCATCTTATTGCCAATAATCAGTTTGCATTATATAAAATTAACAGAATCTTATTTATTCCTATAACTCCCTATTTTTTGCCTTTGTAGCATACTATCACATTTTGTTTATTTTTCCAGTTATTTTTGTGGTCCTTCTTTTCCTCTTGCTCCCTATACTGAATTTAGTTTGAGCATTAAAACTGTCAATGTGTGCATAGGATTTAGTGCCTGGCATATAAACAGTTCTCAACAAATATCAGCCCTGTTAGAACTTTATTATTTGGGAGGCTGGACCATTCTTCTGGATTGATGTCTTCACCTCTCTTAATGTATGAGGACATTCAGGGCATGAGGACATTCTGTATAGGGCATTCAGGAAGAAATTTAGACATTGCTGCTTAGGGAGATTTGGGGCTTTAAGTACCTGGCATGAAGCGTTGCTTGTCCTGTCAACATTTTCTAATCTAGATATGAATAAAAATTAAATATTTGAAATGATTAGCCTTTTAAAATAAACATTTAATTTTAAAATAATTTTATATTTATAAAAAGATTATGCACAGAGAGTTCACACACATATCACATCCAGTTTCTTCTATTGTTAACAATTTACGTTCATATGGTACATTTGTCATAATTAACAAACCAACATTTATACGTTATTACTGGTCAAAATCCATTTTCCCTCTTTTTCTCTTCCAAGACCTAACCAAGACACCACATTAAATTTAGACAAGTCACTTTTGGCTACTTTTGGTTGTGACAGTTTCTCTGACTCTCCTGGTTTTTGAGGACCTTGACAGTTTTGAGGATGAATGTTCAGGTGGTTTGTAGAATATAGCACTATGAGGATAGGTCTGATAAAGTGCCATTCTCTTCACATCATATCAGGGTACTTTCTATCAACATGACTTATCACTGTTGATGTTGACATTGATAACCTGGCTTAGGTTTTGTTTGTCAAGTTTCTTCACTGTAAATTTTTTTCCCCCACTTTCCATACTGTACTACTTGAAAGGAAACCACTTATGTGAAGTCCACACTAAAGGAGTGGTGAGTAATGAATATCCACCTCCCTGAAGGAGAAGTATCCACATCAATTATTGGAGTGCTGCATAGATATTTTCCAGAAGTAGTAAATTTGATAAGCTATAAATTGTCTATAATTTCATAAATTAATTATCTGTAATTAATTTCATTTTCATAGATAATTAATTATCTATAATTAATTTCATAATTTTATAAGCTCTAAATTTTCTATAATTAATTTCATAGGTTTTTGCCATATTAAAAAACTCATCACAAAACCCAAAGTCATGTAGATTTTCTCCCATGTTTTCTTGTAGAAGTATTGTAGTTTTCCACTTTACTTTTAAGACTATGAATGATGTTTAGTGTGTGTGTGTGTGTGTGTGTGTGTGTGTGTGTGTAGGGGGGAATGTGTATTGAGTGTGTGAAAAGTGTAGTCTATGTCTAGTGGTTTTTGTTTTTGTTCTTTTTTCATTGTTGTTTTAGTTTTGTTTTTTTATATGATTGTCTGATGGTTCCAGAAGCATTTCTGGAAAACATCTATTCTTTCTTCATAGAATTGTGTTTCTCTGCCAGAATCAGTTGGCTATATTTATGTGGTCTATATCTGGGCTATTTCATTGACATACGGTATTCAGTTTGATATTTCATTGGTACTTGACCATACTAAACTCTTGATTACTGCAGCTTTCAAGTAAGTCTTGAAATTCGGTAGTGTGAGTCTTCCAAATTTGTTTTTCTCCAGTATTGCATAGATTATTCTGTGTCCTTTGCCTTTCCATGTTATTTTATATCCACTTTTTTTGAAATATCTGCAAAATATCTTACTGGGATTTTGTTTGGATTTCACTGAATCTATTGATAGAGTTGGGAATATCTTGTCTTTTATCTAGAATTGTTTTGATTTCTTTCATCAGTGTTTTGTAGTTTTCTACATATAGACCCTGTCTGTATTTTGTTAGTTTATATCTAAATACTTCAAGGTTTTGTTGTTATTATTGGAAATAATATTTATTTTTTTATTCATTTTATTTCAAATTATATTTATTCATTACTGGTATACAGGAAAGAAATAGGCAATTGTCTGTTGATATTTTGCCCAACTACCTTGTTTGCTATTGTATTATACTAAATTTTCTGTGTTAGTTGATATGATTTTTTTTTTAATTTTTTCTTCTTTAAGGTTTGATATAATAGAATACATTGAATTTTGAATGTTGAATCTGTCTTACATAAATTCCGTTTGGTAGTGTTGTGTAATTCCTTGTGTGGCTGAATTTGAAATATTTTATTGAAGATTTTTGTTTCTAGGTATTTCCATTCTTGTAATATTTTTATCTGTTTATGGTATTGGCATAATGTTGACCTATCAAATAATTTGTGACATTTTCTCTCTGATTCTACATTCTGGAAGAGATTATGAAAATTGGTAATGTTTCTTCTTAAATGTTTCATGAAACTCAACATTGAAACCATCTGGGTCTGCTACTTTTTGGAAGAATGTTAATGATTCCTTAAATTTCCTTAATGGATATAGTGCAGTTCAGGTTATCTACTTTTCCTTGTGTAAGTTTTGGGTAGTTTGCATCTCTTAAAGAAATAGCCAGTTTAATCTAAGTTATCAAATATGTGAAGATGGAGTTTGTTTTAGCATTCCTTGATTATCTTTTAATGTCCATGGATTCAATAGTATCAGTAGTGATTCTACATTTTTTTCCTGTTGTCAGTACTTTGTGCACCAGCCTTCTCCTCTCCTCTGTTTTTCCTGGTTAGCCTGACTAAAGTTTTATCAATTTTATAGACCTTTTCAATGAATCAGGTTTTGATATTTTTAATTTTCTCTATTATTTAACTGTTTTCAATTACATTGATTTCTGCTTAAATTTTGTTACTTAACTTCTACTAGCTTTACGTTTTAATTGATTTTCTTTAATTCCCTAAGGTGGAAATTTAGGTTACTTATTTAATTACTTCTTCCTCTTTCTCATATATGCATTTTTTTCTATAAATATTTCCTTAGGCACTGCTTTCAATGAATCCAAAAATTTAGGTAAGTTATATTTTCATAACCATTTTTAATCAAAATTGAAAAAGAAATTCTTGACACTTCTTTTCCCCCAGATTTATATAGTAGTGTGTTATTTAATTTTCAGATATTTGGGAATTTCTATCGAACTTTCTGCCATTAACTTCCAGTTTATTTCCATTGTGGTCAATAACATACTTTGTATGGTTTTATTCTTTTAAATTTGTCAGGGTGTGTTTTATAGTACATCTTGGTGGAGGATACTCCATGTGAGCTTGAGAATACATTTTGGAGGGAGTATTTTATAAATGTCAATTAGATTAACTTTATTGATAGTTCTATTCAGGTTAAACATACTCTTACTGGTTTTCTGATTGCTTAATCTATCAACTATTAAAAGAGGAGCATTTACTTCTTCAAGTATTGATTTTTCTTTTTGCAATCTTATCAGTTTTTACCTCATATATTTTTTCTTTAATATTTATTTATTATTTGTTTCTTATTTGGGGCTGTATTGGGTCTTTGTTGTGGTATGTAGGCCTCTCATTTTCGTGGCTTCTCTTGTTGCAGAGCACGGGCTCTAGGAGCAAGGGCTTCAGTACTTGCGGCACTCGGGCTCTAGAGTGCAGGCTCGGTAGTTGTGGTACCCGGACTTTGTTGCTCCACAGCATGTGGGATCTTCCTGGACCAGGGATAGAACCCATGTTCCCTGCATTGGCAGGTGGACTCTTAAGCAGTGTGCCACCAGCGAAGCCCTACCTCACATATTTTGACACTCACTTATTGAGTACATACCCAGTCAAGATTGTTGTGTCTTTTTTGAGAATTCACCACTTTAACATTATGTAGTACTCCTCTTTATCCCTGATAATCTTCCTCTGGCTTCTTTCAAAATTTTTGGTTCATCTTTGGTTTTCTGCAGTGTGAATGAAATATGGCTGGGTGTGTTTTGCTTGTTTGTGTTAATTCTGCTGGAATTCTCTGGGCTCCATGGATCTGTCTGTCATTTTTTTTTTTTAATAAATTTCTCAGTTATGATTTGAAACTTTATCTCATCTCTTCTCCTTTTCTTCCACTTCTCATATTCCAGTTATGCATTTGTTGCACATTTGTTGTCCCACAATTATTGTTTTTTTTGTGGGTTTTTTTGGTCATTCTTGTTTCTCTTTGCATTTCAGTTTTAGATGTTTCCATTAATCTATCACAATCATAGATTCTTTCCTCACCTGTGTATTCATTCTACTGACATTCCTTCAGAGGCATTCTTAATTTCTATATCTACTTTTTTTTAATTTCTAGGATTTTCTTCTGATTCTTTCTTAGATGTTTCATCTCTCTGCTTATATTACCCATATGTTCTTAAATGGTGTCTACTATTTCTATGACAGCCATTAACATACTGATCATAGTGACTTTAATTCTTTATAATAATACCAACATCTCTGTGATAACTGGCTCTGGTTATGATGATTTCTTTGTCTCTTCAGAGTATGATATTTTTTTCTTTTTAAAATTTCTTGTATTTTTTGAAAGATAGGTATCATGTAATAGAAAAATAGATAAATAGGTCTTTAGTATGAGTATTTAAGTAAATCTCACTAGAATTTTGGCTGTGTTTTATGTCTATTGAAATAATAATTGTCAAAGGATTTACAGTCTCCTAATGCCTTTGTTTTTTTCCTCCCTGTTTACCTTGTGTTTCCTGAGTCCTTCTCTTAAGAGGCTGTCTTGCAACTCTCTGCAGTAAAATGCTACCATACTGAAGTCCTGTTGATATGAAGGTAAGGTGTAGGGGAGTTGGAGCTTTCTACAGTTTTATGATTAGATTTCAGTCTTATAATGTGCCTGTCTTCTGGAACCATGACATTTATAAGGGTCTTCCAATGCCCCTCCCCCTTCCGTATCAATTTTCTTGATTTCAGCATTCCCAATCCTTTTCTTGGTGACCTGACACCTGCAAAAATGGTTATTTTTATCCTTTAGCTGCAACAGGCAGGCAGGATGGGGTTAAAATGGTGATAAAGGGGCTTCCCTGGTGGCGCAGTGGTTGAGAATCTGCCTGCCAATGCAGGGAGCACAGGTTCGAGCCCTGGTCTGGAAAGATCTCACATGCCGCAGAGCAACTGGGCCCGTGTGCCACAACTACTGAGCCTGCGCATCTGGAGCTTGTGCTCCTCAACAAGAGAGGCCACGACAGTGAGAGGCCCATGCACAGTGATGAAGAATGGCCCCCGCTCGCCACAACTAGGGAAAGCCCTTGCACGGAAACAAAGACCCAACACGGCCCAAAATAAATAAATGAATTAATTAATAAAAAAAAAATGGTGCTAAGAACAGAGAACCCAAAAGATATAAATTAAAAAAAAAATGGTGATCAAGCTCCTTCCCTACATAGATTTATAAATACATCTGTAGAAATTATTGATTTATCAAATACAAAACATTCATTTTTTCTTCAATTATTTATTGATTATCTAATATTAGTGAGGAGCTATTCTACACATTTGCTATGTATACTTGAAGAAAAAAAGATATAACTCCTGTTATTGTGCAGTTCAAGTTTAAATAAGGGAAGGATATAATAGACAAATAAATATGATAATTTAAATGCTATAAAGTGCTAGAACGACTGTTGTATATGGCTCCTTTGGGTATTATTGTCAGGGAAATTCTGTAAAGAAGAAAGATTTAAGCAAAATTTTAAATTATGTGAAAGAGCAGCCTTGGGAAAAGAAGGAGGAGAATTATTTCGTTAGGGACTAGAGAACATTCAAAACTCTTGATCTAAGAAAGAACTGCGTTTAAATCATCTAAATAAAGTTCATATGGCTGCAATGTAGTTAAGTGTGGGGAAGGAAAGTGACTAAGATGAGGATGGAAGTTGTGGGAAGTCAGAACAGAGAAACTCAAGGAAAGGTTTCAAGAAGTCATATTTAATCTTTATTTTCAAAAGTTCCTCTGGGCCTTTCCTGGTGGCTCAGTGGTTGAGAGTCCACCTGCCGATGCAGGGGACACGGGTTCGTGCCCCGGTCAGGGAAGATCCCACATGCCGCGGAGCGGCTGGGCCCATGAGCCATGGCTGCTGAGCCTGCGCGTTCGGAGCCTGTGCTCTGAAATGGGAGAGGCCACAACAGTGAGAGACCTGCACACCACACACACACACAAAAAGTTCCTCTGGCTTCTGGGAGGAGAAATAATAGTAGTAAAGTAAAATAAGGAAAACATGCCATAGTAAGGACTTACACACAGTAAACCAGAAAAGAGAGAGTAACTTGATAGAGGCAGGCAGAAATGGTGGAAAGGGGTAGACAGTTGAAACATATTGTGGAGATGGATTCAATACTTCCTACACATTAATTAGGTGAATATTAAGATTATAATCAAAGGTGATTTCTCTATATTTACAATGCAAAACCTGATAACATATGACACTGTATTCTCAGATGTGGCACATTTAGTGAAAAAATGTGGATTGTAGTAAGAAATAATTAAGATTTCCCACAGCTGTACTTCAATAGGTGATTTCTATTAACTTTCTACCTAGAGGTAGCAAGTAGAAAGTAGGATGCACTGTTATGGAGCTCAGTTCAGATAATCCAGGATAAATACATAAAATATTTAATTTGTAAATCATGAACTTATGCCTATAATTTGAGGCCATGAAATCACCTATCAGCAGAGCAGATCCTCATGAGACAGGAGAAAAAACAGATAGATATTTGATTTTGAAAAAGAAAGATGGCATATTTGCACTAATTTGGAATCTTTGAAACTTCAGTCTTCATACGAATATTTGATAATTATTTTCCATATAAGAAGGTGCTGTAGTAAATGAGTAAATTAAGTTAAATAATTATAGCCCAATTCAGAGAATACAGTTTTCCCTGAGGTAAAACCTTTGTATTAGCAATTATTAATCAATTACATTAATTAAGTGGTCAAAAGACATCTATAGATCAAAATTTTCTAATGTTTTGGCTGCTTTTTCAAAAGTAATAAAATTACCTCTGTAAAACTATTTCATAGGATTTAAAAATAATATGACGAAAACTACGGATGATGTGTACAAATAGCATGCATGTTCACTGCAGTTTATTTTGTGTAAAAATATAAATAACAAATAAGATAGTGTTAAAGAAATGATAGAATTATAGAAAAAATTTTCTGTAATACTTAGAATCTATGTACATGTCTGTGTGCACATGTGAAGTTCCTTTCTGTACCAAGTGTCTTCTCACTAAGCCCCAAACTGCTATGTACTAGGTATACTGTTGTATCTGGATTAATAGTCAAGCCAGGCTTATTCTTGAAAAACAAAGATATATAAAAAATTTCAACAGAGAAGTAAAAATTTATATCTATTCATAATGAAAACTTTTAGAAACAGAAAGTAATTTCCTAACCTAAAGTTTATCACTACTGAGTCAAGAGCATTTATCCTATTTAATGAATGAGATAATAAAGATACTTTGGCAAAGTTGGACTAAATCTTTAGTGCTACATTGAAAGAATCTCTCACTTTTTATGTTGATGACATCTAGGATGATTATGAAAGAATTCTGAAAGAATTTTCCCCTTTTTATATTGATAACACCTAGGATGATTATGAAATATTGGATGGAGTAAAAGATCCTGTACCAGGAGTCTAAACTCTAATAAATGAGCAAGAGCAATTAAAAATAAACAAGTGATAGTAATAAGGAAAGAAAAAAATTATAACATAAGTGTTATGAATTACAAAGAAGCTAAGTGTCAGAGAAAGTGATAAAGATAATATAGGAAAATCAGTGGGCAGCAAAAAGAACTTCTTGCTGGGGCAGGATGTGACAGAAGACAGAATAAACGTCCACCAGTCCAGAGAGATGGTGAAAGTAGTGATGTTCTGGTAAATGTTTAACAAAACACTCTCCAAAGAAAAATTTATTATACATATATATATATATATATTACAATATAATACATCATGATATATGTAATATACATTATAGATAGCATTATATATTATACCTAGTGTTATATGTGGT